>CM021101.1:148153150-148186051 GCA_007115665.2 Sequoiadendron giganteum | reverse complement strand
CTATCTCCCACTTTCCCCCACTCTCTCCAACTCTATCTTTCTCCCACTCTCACCCTCTCTCCCTCCCTCTCTATCTCCCACGCTCTCCCACTCTTTCATTCTCCCACTCTCTACTTCTCCCCTTCTCCTACTTTCTCTCTCTCCCCCTCTCCCCCTCTCTCCCTCCCACTCTCTCTTTCTCCCACTCTCCCCCACTCTCTCCCACTCTATCTTTCTCCCACTCTCACCATCTCTCCCTCCCTCTCTATCTCCCACTCTCTCGGTCTCCCACTCTCTGCTTCTCCCATTCTCCCACTCTCTCCCACTCTCTCCCACTCTCCCTCCCTCTCTATCTCACTCTCTATCTCCCTCTCTCCCACTCTCCCTCTCTATATACTAAGAAAACCAAATTTCACATAACACGCTCGTGTTATAGCGCGAGCACGTTTTTTACTCCACTAAAATGGTAAAAAAATCTATATACCTGTGATTTGAAGTCCCACAGTCTGCATATTCCCCTGGTTCTACACATGCTCTGATAAAAAAATAGCTTTTTGATGATGTTGTGAAGTGTGCAAGCATCTTTTTCACATTCCATCACCTTTTCCATGATCTTTTTACCACCTTTGCATGAAATAGCAGAGTTTCAACGTTGAAAGACATATAATATCAATTGAAGTTTGAATTCCATTGAAAGCTGATATACAATTGAAGTGTGGAAGGGAACAAGCTTTTGAACAAGTCAATTTGTTGTGGAGTTTGAAGAAAGAAGAAGCTAAGGCTACATAATTGGGTTGAACTCCTCCATTTTAAAGTCTGGTTTTTAAGGTATGTGAATTCTTTACAAATTTTATTTCATTCTATTATGGCTTGCTTTCATTTTTGTTTGTCATTATAACCTTAGGTTTTCAATGCACATTTTAAATTACCAAATTATATACACAATTATATACACTTGCCAATTACCATTTTACACTTGCCAATTATAGAAATTCAGAACTATTCACCAAAATTCATCCTTTAAGACAACTCCAAGCCTCTCTCATTCCTTTGAAGGGTCTAAACACCTTCCAATACCTCTGCACAAACTGATGCAATACAAAGGAAGAAATCAACACCTTTCTTGACACACTTATTCAACTATATTTCACTTCACAAAACATTTGATTCGTATACTCAAATTAGCATTAAGAGTTCCCAATTCCTTAAGGACCTTCAAAACACCTTGAAAATATTGAAAATAACTGATTACAATCAGCTAGGTTCCTCAAAACATCAACCAATGATTATGTCTTTCACAAGTTGTCTTAAATCTTCCATAATGGCACCATTGTTTGCAAACACAAACTATAATTCTTAAGGCACAACCAAACCATTATTTGCTTAATAAATCTTTGTTTGAGTTAGTACGACAAAAATGAAACCTTTCAGAATTTTTCCCTTACACACAAACTTAGTTCCTTTGTTCATTTTCCACATTACTAGTATCCAAGCATCGACAAACTGTCACATGTATCTCCCAAACCGTGCACACACTTCAAACTGTGATACTCATTTTTGATGCAGAGTTAGAGGACCCAAAACCATTGAAGATGTCAACTTGCCTTCAAGATCCATCTAAGAAGATTAAAAAGGCATAATGGACAAATCCCAACACTCCTCCAAGCTGGACAACAAACAAAAACATTATTTCCCAAATTTCACCCTTGGAATCTAGTTACTGTGCAAAACTAGTTTTGGGCCCTTAACTCCAAAACTTTCGAAAACACCAAGAAAATAAAAGAATGATTGTAGCACCAATTTCATAGTTTCAAGACATAACTTAACCCATCACATGACTCCTTTGGGACAACATTAAGAAAACTAACCTTTTCACTATTTTAGGCCTCCAAGTAGGCCAATTTTACAAAGGAATTACCCTTAGATCTTCACACCAGACTTCCAAACCCAAAAATAGTCTTTAAGTAGGTCTCAAAACAAGATAATTTCTAGGTCTTAGAACCTTACCCACTCAACTAGGCTTCCAATACAAAAACCCCCATTTTTCAATGCAAAGAGGGAGGGTTTATAGAAACTCCTATACCCGGGCCTTCCCAGACCATTCCAAAGCATCAAACATTTTCAAAATACCCTGCACAAGGTCAAAAGTTCATTACATAGACCACTCCTTCAACACTTTTTTAGGAACTAATATTCGTCTCATTACCATGGTATAGATAAAATTATATGCCATGCCGAAGAAAAAGACAAAGAGGAAACTAATAGACTAAGAGAATGAAACCTTGAAAGAAAAGGAGAGAGTTCGGGTGGCGGCATATCGTGAAAAGAATAAATTGGAAATGATTGATGAAAACAAATGGATTGTAGAGGAACCTCAAACATCAAAAAGAGAACAGGAATTGGTAGCACAACAAGCATGAATGCAAAAGCATTGTCGTAAGATAGATTCAAATACTGTAGTTGGAGACACACCATCTACGACAAGTGAATATGAAGGGACAACATTAAGCACAAGAAAATATGGAGGGGCACCATCTAGCACAAGTGAATATGGACGGACACCATCTACTGCAAGTGAATATGGAGGGACACCATTTACCGCAATTGAATATTGTTGGACACCATCCAACACATCTCAATCATCACTCGAAATTGACGAAGAAGGTATACCATCATTCCCATGTGAACCTAAAGGTATGTCTTCTTCTCCACCCTCGATCGAAGGTATGCTATCTATCCCACCTCAATTAAATATTGATGAAATTCCTAATGTTGAGATGTATGTACCTGAACGCCACCAAGAATTTTGCATAGAAATCCAAAGTATTTGATTAATATTGATGATGAGATTTTGCAGCACATGGAAGGTAAGATTTCAACACGCACTTGTAGAAGATATGCTGATAAGATTTGGGAACGATTCTTTGAAAGGCTAAATTAGACTGCAAGATGTCAACTATTTGTTGAAATGATGCGAGGTGTAAAGTATAGGAACATCATGAAGACTCTTGGGTTGAGAACATTGAATGCATCGAGTGAAGACACTATTGTGAAGAATCTAATGGATGCTTATGAGAGTGTGGGTAAGACCTCACACTCAAAGGATAGTAATGTCACCCGATGTGTCATTACATCGACTTTGGTAAGTTGTCAAACAAAGAGAGCTCGCCTAATTAAAAAGACTAGTGAAAAAATGGGAATTAGTAGAAAAAATTTATCAAGAGCCATTCAAAGGTGGCAAAGAATTGAGGGCAATGATACAAATGAATTATGGGCATTCTCGGGGAGACTGTCACGAAAAGATAAAGAAGTTGTCGAAGCCTTGAGAACACTAATTGAAGAGTATTGGAAGAATAACACAAGGCCATCTCCGAATCAAATGGATGTGATAAGAAGGAGAATGGGTAGTTGGAATCATGAGCCACATCCAAAGCATTTTTTGGATATGACTCAAACCCAATTTTTTCGGAAATTTGAAAATGATTATCCTCAAATTAGTATTTCTCAAAGATTTTTTGAACTGCTTAAACCTTTTTATGTCAAGATAAATCACACATGCACTACTTGTTGTTGTAGACTACATATTGAATTATCTAACCATTACGATGTTTATCATTCTATATGTTTAGATTTGCATACTAATGATGTTTTGCAGGATTGTGGCATAAAAGCCCCACCAAATCTTCAAGAGAGTTCTTATCAAAAAATTTATGTGAAATAGAGGATAGCCAGATATTCTATAGGATAGCATGCTTGGATGGTTCATGTGAGCGTTGTGGTGGCTTCTAGCATATGCCAATATGTCAACATATGGAAAGCACAGATGAGGTGAGACAAAAACTAGTAGAGTTCGGGAAGTATAAAATAGTGGCATATGCTACAAAAGATGGGTCTCAAGCAAAAAGGTGTGATTTGGTTATTGAGAAGATTCCAGTGTACAAATTTATGACCACATTTCATGATAGTATACTATCTGAGTATGCAATGCATACCCATAGAGCCCGATGGTTGGACACGCAGTTCAAGCTATGCAAGGACACCTTTCCAATTGGAAGCATAGTATCCATGGTTGACTTTGCAGAGAACTACACTCTACAGCCACAACATGAGGTGTAGTCACAGTATTACAACTCCACACAAGTTTTGATATTTGTGCACATAGCATTCATTCATGCATCTGATAGTACAGATGAGCAAAGGAAGGTATTGAGGGAGGACCACTTTTACATTAGTGATGATCACACACATTCTCTAGAGTTCGTGCAAGGTTTCTTCCAGATGTTTTATAGTGGTTTGGCTTAGAGGGGCATAGAATATGATCAACATATAATATTGTCTGATAACTGTGCAACACAGTTCAAGAACTCACGCATGTTCTACTAGTTGTGCAAGATGCATGTCATTACAGGTTTTCAACATATGTGGAACTTTTGTGAGGCTAGACTTGGAAAGGGGGGGCATGATGGTGCAAGAGCATGCATGAAAAGAGCATTAGCATGAGAAGAGTTAAAGTATAAAGACAGTGCAAATTTGACAGATGCAAAATCAATCGTCGAGTGGTGTAATGATTTGATGGGTCTAGGTAATGAAGGTACGTCTTCAATTCATAAATTTTTTTGTTGATGGATGATTCTAACATTGCACCATATGAAGATTGTTGTACACTAATAGGATCGAGTGAGGTACACTCTTTCCTTAGCTCAAATATAGGTTCATGGAGTATCAATACATGAAAGATGGCATGCTTTTGTTCTTCATGTACAATGCAGGACTGGAATGATTGTGAGTCAGGGGAGTGGGTTGACAAATGGTTCACAAGTTATCTTAGCCCACTTCACACGTATCACCCTCCGATGACATTGGAACTGACACAGATAGAATCATCGGTCGACTTTGACCACATATCAGATCTAGTTCAATGATGTGATATATATACTTTCTTAGTTGTTGAAATTCCATATCGTTAGATCTTACTTTGTACTGTATTCGTAATGTTGAAAAATTTCAAGAGATTTTTTGCACATATCAATGCAGGGCATGTTTATGCAGTTATTGCAGATGAAGACAATGAAGAGGGAACAAACTATTACTTGTGTCATTGTGTTGAGACCAAAAATAAATTGGAGGTCCCAGTTATAGATGGAGAAAACATTGAATACCCCACAGGCTCAGTTGTGGTTACTGGAACATGGCTTAGAAGGTACCCACATTCAAGTGTTAAACATTGGCTATTTCAGGACTTTGACATGCATCGTAAGATTCTTCATTACTCGAAACTTGGCATGGCATCCAATGTTCATTTGACCAAATATGGGGGTAGACCTTTGAACAAGACGTTATGGAAGGTCCGTGAGTCTGACCATGAGGCAATACTTGACACAATAAAGAGTAGAGCAGACCTGGATGGTTCATTGGATTAATTTGTAAGTATATGCACATTGGTTCTTATTAATTTATACTTGTATGCACATTAATTTGTTTGATGACAATGCTATCATCTTCTTTTACAGTGATTGGTGTCCCCTTGCAAAAAATGCAGATATATGAGCCATCCAAGAGAATGTCAACCAGAAAAGCATTGCAACATCCTTATTTTGATGCCTGCATGCAACATCTGTAAGTTCCTTCCATCTATTTTTATTTCATTTCCATTTTGGATGCTCTTTTTTTTTCTCTTTTACTTTGCGTATTTGTAAGTAAACTACTAAGGGTTGATTGATATTTCGTTGCATAAAATGTTGATTTAAGAGCCATCAAAGAGAATCTCATCCAAAAAAGCAATGCAACATACTTATTTTAATGATTTTGACAAATCTCAATTTTGATTTCAAGCCATTATAAGAGAGCATGTGAAGCTTAGCGAGGGAATCTGAAGTTACTCATTTGAAGTTAACCTCATAATGAGCACCTATGATGTAGACATTTAAAGAGAATTTTGAATGTATGAGTGACATTGTAAAATATCTGAGAGAACGAAGTGCCAGAGACATTGCAATAAGATTTAATTACATAATGAGATATTCTCAAATATTGTAAGGTTGGAGTTCATGTTTGGTGTAGTAGCACCTTGTTCTATAAATGCCTTGAGTAGGAAAATTTGCAAACTTTGAATTTTGAAATGTAAACAATGTGAAAAAGGTCATAAAAAGGTCATGTAAACAATTTGTACACATTTTTCTGCAACTCATGTGACCAAGCGGACTGTTCCAACAGGTCAGAATAGGTATGTTTACACTAGGCATGGTCCTCTTTCGCACTAAAACACGTAGAATCACTCTGAGCTATGTTCCACCGGATCGATCCCTTAAGGGTCCAAAGTGCAAAATGGATGCAAACTTCAACATAATAGTACTCAGATACCCTGACACTTAGAAACTTCTTGTTTGATCCTACAGAAAGGCATTGGGCCCCTCTAGAAAAACCTCTCTCGGTTTTGGTTATCTTGGAGTGGTTTTCTCGTGGCGGCGGATTTTCACTTGATGGAAAAAGTGTCAAATTCAAGTAGTGCAAAGTTGCAAAGTGGTGCAAATTTCACTTTGCAACTCGTGTGACCAAACTAACTGCTCCAACGCATCCGAATAGGTATTTTTATGCTAGACATGGTATTTTTTCACACTGAAACACGTAGAATCGCTCTGAGCTATGTTCAACTGGATCGATCCCTTAAGGGTCCAAAGTGCAAAATGGCTGTAAACTTCAGCATGCTAGTACTCGGATACCATGACACTTAGAAACTTCTCATCTAATCCTATAGAAAGGTTTTGGGCCCCTCTAGAAAAACCTCTCTCGGTTTTGGCTAACTTGGAGTGGTTTTCTCGTGGTGGCAGATTTTCACTTGATGGAAAAAGTGTCAAATTCAAGCAGTGCAAAGTTGCAAAGTGGTGCAACTTTCACTCTACAACTCGTGTGACCAAACTAACTGCTCCAACGCATTCGAATAGGTATTTTTACACTAGGCATGGTCTTTTTTCACACTGAAACACATGGAATCGCTCCGAGCTACGTTTAACCGGAACGATCCCTTAAGGGTCCAAAGTGCAATATGGCTGCAAACTTCAGCATGCTATCACTCGGATATCGTGACACTTAGAAACTTCTCATCTAATCCTTTAGAAAGGTGTTGGGCCCCTCTAGAAAAACATCTCTCGGTTTTGGCTATCTTGGAGTAGTTTTCTCGTGGCGGTGGATTTTCACTTGGTGGAAAAGGTGTCAAATTCAAGCTATGCAAAGTTGCAAAGTGGTGCAACTTTCGCTCTGCAACTTGTGTGACCAACCGGACTATTCCAACACATCTGAATAGGTATTTTTACACTAGGCATGGTCCTCTTTCACACCGAAACATGTGGAATCGCTTTGAGCTATGTTCCACTGGATCGATCCCTTAAGGGTCCAAAGTGCAAAATAGCTACAAACTTCAACATGCTATTACTTGGATACCGTGACACTTAGAAACTTCTCGTCTGATCCTACATAAAGGTGTTGGACCCCTCTAGAAAAAATTCTCTCAGTTTTGGCTATCTTGGAGTGTTTTTCTCGTGGCGACAGATTTTCACTTGATGGAAAAGGCGTCAAATTCAAGTTGTGCAAAGTTGCAAAGTGGTGCAACTTTCGCTCTGCAACTCGTGTGACCAAGCGGACTATTCCAACACATACAAATAGGTATGTTTATGCTAGGCATGGTCTTTTTTCACACCAAAACACGTGGAATTGCTCCGAGCTATGTTCCACCGGATCGATCCCTTAAGGGTCCAAAGTGCAAAATGGCTGCAAACTTCAACATGCTATTACTCAAATGTCGTGATGCTTAGAAACTTATCGTCTAATCCTGTAGGATCACGTTGAGCCTGTCTACAAAAACCTCTCTCGGTTTTGGCTATCTCAGAGTGGTTTTCCAGTGGTGGCAAATTTTCACTTGATGGAAAAAGCATCAAATGCAAACATTGCAAAGTTGCAGAGTGGTGCAACTTTCATTCTGCAACTTGTGTGACCAAGCGAACTATTCCAACATGTCCAAATAGGTAAGTTTACACTATGCATGGTCCTCTTTTGCATCGAAACATGTGGAATCACTCCGAGCTATGTTCCACCAGATCGATCCATTAGGTTGGAGGAGTCTTAAGCTGCAAATTTGTAAGTTGCTTAAAGCAACAAATTTGAAATGATATTGAATGGCCCACTTAGCACTCATTGCATCTAAGTGATGCTCACAGAGGTGAGGCACTAGGCCTTCCTGAGAGGTCACCCATTCCAGTATACTCCAGCTCAAGCGCTTAACCACAAAGTTTTTTCCCCAAGGTTAAGCCCACTTAGCTTACAAGCCCATTTGCAAAACCTTCAAAAAGTGTTGTGCCTTATGAAACATTCATTATAGAGCCCCTTTAGCTCATCAATTGATAAGTAGGAGTTATTTTCTACAATGTGTCAAATTGTGATATTGCTATCAAGATTCCATTGAGTAGTCATTTGTCGTATTAGATATAGCTCTAGCTTCTACAGTATTGCACATGATTGCAGATAGTTTCAAAGATCTAGATAACATCAATAGTTCATATTACTCAAGAAGGATGAACATCTTAAACATATTTACATATATCAGGACAAGTAACCTTCTTGTGGACTTAGGGTTGCAATATTTGATCTAATACATGTTCCACCATTTCTTCAGTAGGATCAATAACACACATAATGAAGGTGTGTTTGTAGCCATGAAAGATTATGGTTTGAACTATCCAAGAGAGTGATGTTTTATCTTGACCAACCATATCTATACCATGGTTTGTTTGGAAACAAGGATGGGTTCTCTCTTCATCGGCATATACATTATTCCTCGATCTGTTCACACCAGTGTTACAAGACTAGGACTCTCCTCAGACTTGACAAGCCATTTTTTGACTTGGACTCGGGCTCGGAGCCCAGACTCAACAAATAGAAAAACCTAAGAAATTCAAAGATTTGTAAGGATTTAAAACTTGTTTCATGCACCCTTTAATAATTAAACCTTAAAGACACAATAGCATCATCAAATAGAAATTACTATGATCCCATACACAAAAATACATCAATCACATAAGTATAAGCACAAATTTTAGCTAAAGGAAATAACACATTTAGATATATAAATATTGTGATATTGCTATCAGGATTCAATTGTGTAGTTTTACAAGTCAAACTCATTGACCCATGATTCATCAGTAGTGGTTCACAAGAACACATCTCTCATGATAATGAATGGTTCATAAGGAGGAAGATAAATCTTCATACATTTCTTCTATCACAAATGAGATAAGTGCTTGGTTTCAGAAGGTCATGAGACAACCATTAATGGGGAGTGGATACATGAAGAACTAATGGAGAATGATAATGGCTTCAGACCTACTATAAAGGAAAAACAAATTGTTTCAATCATGCAATAGGTTTTCGGTTTCACTACCAAAATGAGCTTACAAATAATGCATGTGAAACTCCTTTTGACCTTGAGGGTGTACTTACTCCATCTCAAGGATCATGCATTGAGGATGAAATAGATCAATGCTAGGGCTAAAAAATGAATAATTATACACGTGAATAAGTCAAACATGTACATGTCAATAAGGGAAGTACAAGTACTCAAAAACACGTAAGCCTCAAAAAGTATACGCACGAATACATAGTATACACAAATTAAAACAAAGTATATGCACAAATACAAGGTATATGCATGAAAACATGTAAGCCACAAAGTATACACTCGAATGCACATAATTCACAAAGTATTCACGTAAGTTGTAAAGTATACACTTGAATACACGTAACTCATATCTATTGAACCATCAATTTAGAATGCAAATATGGACAGGCATCGATAAAAGATATTTGTATTAACCAAATAGCCATGTAGGCATACATAAATATATGTCGATATAAGTATGAAATATATGTACAAAATAGCCATATAGGCTTACGAGAATGCCATCTAGGCATACAAAGTCAAATATGTCCAATAAAAAATATGTACAAAACTGCCATGCAGGCATACAACAAAGGACTATGGAATCAAAAGTCATTGCTCTCCATGTGCAGGAAATAAAATATTTCCCTTTCCTTTTCGCTCGAATGGCGATAGGTCTGTCACTCATTTTTGCTGCACTCGTGGAGTGCTCTTGCTACTCCTCCTTGGGTTTAGTTCATGGTGAAGTTTTAACTGCTACAATAAGAAGTAAAGACATGAATATATAGAAATTATATTATAAAAAATGATATATTTGAAAAAATAATCACTTACAGCCATCTCACAATCTCTCTCCATGAGGGAAATATCCTCACGCCCATGCTTAGGCGTGCTCAAGCCCTGTATAAACCATACAAATAGACAAAAACTACGTGAATCAATAATGGTTTGATTTTTCACTAACTTAACATCTATAACAACAAATGTAAATTAAAATTTACTAATTTGCCTCATACCTCTTCTGTCAAAGCCATCGAGGATAGTATATCAAATGTCACACCAATATCCATTGCCCTCATCACATTCAGAGGTGTATCGTCTCACAACAACTAAAAATAAAACAATAAATTATTCAACGTAATCAACGATGTGCATGTATAAACTACACAAATCTATTAAGTACTTGATTCATTAGTTAAACTCTTTATTCTATTACCTGCATGAAGGTTTGAGTAAATCCACCACCACTGGGAAGTGTTCCATCAAAACCTCCAATATTATTCTGTTCAACATCCAAAATTGCATATTAAATTACCATTCGTAAAACAATGCCATTAATATGCAATAAACTTATAATTGTTTACTAGTTACATACCCTAGCGATAGGTGTACTGCAAAAATAGGTTGGTGGGGGGCCGGTGTATCCAGTCTCAACACTGTGACCCTGCAATTTTATTAAAATCATAAAACATTTTTAGTTAATCTTGCATTTCAAAATTGAAATTTAATAAATTAAATTCAATGAACACATGCACTAACTTTTACCTAACTATCAATGCCATATGCCTTATGCAAAATGTCAGCTACCCTCTCCATCTCCATAGTTGTAGACAGATCCTACGTATCAGTCTCCTGAGGGTCAGTGGGGTCATATGAACAAGTAGCCCTGCAAGATTGACACACATGTGTTCGAAGGCCACCACTAGAAGACTCCCCTGGATGATGTTGTAGAATAGGGCTAGTATGATGGATGACACTCTGGGTCAAAGTGTTGATTGCCTACAATGTCTCTACGTTAGCACTTTCCTTCACGACGGAAGGCATAACAACATGCTCATGAGGAAGCCTAGAGAGAGCTCGTCTACCTTGCCATGTAGGATCTAGTTGTGCACCAAGTCTATCCTAGGCTGACCCCCCACCTCTCCCTTGGAAATCCCTCATATCAAAATAATTTGGGATTTTGTTCAATATGAACTCACTGTATAGTTTCCTAAGGAAATATTGCGGGACCTCGCAATTGTTGCACGGTGGGTAATCGAAGACCATGTACCACCTATCATAAAACCGCTCCTTCATCTGTTGGTGGTGGAACCAATGGATAGGAAACCTCTTCGCATTGAGGGTAAGATTTTGATTTGTGCGTGGGTCGGTGAATAATGAGCACAAATCACCTTTTGTAATTTTTAAATCTTTCACATCCTTGTATGATAGTTTATTTGTATAATAGTCCCTAGCCACATGTCTCCTATCTTCTCATCCAGTTATTTGTTTGCTAATTGAATCTACGTTTGTTAACATATCTTTCAATGAATTTGCTAGGCTCATTCTTTCTATGGTTGAACCATTTGGATCACTCAACCTATTGATCAAATCCTCAATTTTTTTTTTGTTGTTCTCAATTTCACTCATTAAATTTTGTTGAGTGCCAAGAGGGGGTTGAGTGGTTGGTGGAGGAGGTTGATGTTGTGGTTGATTTTGATCTTGAGGATTTGGTTGGTCTTCCTATTGAGGATTTTGAGGGTTTGCAAGTTGATTTGCATCTCCTAAAAATTCAAACAAATAGATATCAAATTCAACCTAAAACTAACAAATTCAAAACAAAAACCATAGAATACTTACCTCTTAGAGCTCCTCGTCATTGTGGCGCCATCGTTGTGAAGAAATACCGATTCTTGGTGAATAAATTCTCCTCCTAGAAGGCGTGCATGATATTTTGGGTTTTTTGGCCGTGGGTGCAACAAAAAACCCAGTCGAAATGCAAATGAGAGATTTGCATTTTTTTTCTTTTAACAGTTGATAACGCAAGCGCGTTATAACACGCTCGCATTATGTCTTTGTAGTTGTAGCCATCGAGACCTTACCTAGGTTTAACGGAAGAGATAACACGCTCACGTTATGGTTTTCAACTTTTTTTTTTTAGGGTGTCCACGGAATTGCTACCCATTTCCATGCACCCGCCCATCTCTACTTTTAATTGTATCAATTGAAGGTCCAGAATGAAGAGAGGAGTAGCGAGTGTGTTCGAAATACAAGACAAGCAACAGTCACTCCATCCAGCCAAATTTCGAAGGCAGCACGGGATCTATTTCCTTCCCCTAGAGGGAAATGACTATGTATAAGTGTTGTTTTTATATGCCTATGTGGAATTTTGGAAAATATGTTTTGTACTATTGATAAATATATGTGATATTTTATGTCCAAATGGCTCCTTTGTACTAAGCCTATATAGTTTTTTTGGATATATTTATATACTTTTATCAATATATATCATTGTATAGCCTTTCAGATTTTTGATTAAAGAAACTTTATTTTCTACTGCCATTCTTGAATGATGTTATCATGCATATCGTGTAAGTTGTATGCTTGAATGTTGTAGGCATGGATTTTTTTTACATCTAATGCTTAATTAATCATTGTCGAATGCTCAATAAGCCCCATCTAAAGCATATTGTATAAATAAGCTCCATTTGTGGTGGTTTGTATCCTTTGGAATGCTTCAATTACTTGTGCCTCACCGATGCAGAGGAAAGGAGGCTCAAACCCAATTAGTCTAACAACATGCCTTCAAGGGGCTCCTAACAAGATTAATACAACCTATTTTGAGCAATCCACACAACCTCAAATCCCCATCAAACCAAACTCTTCATTCAACACCTTACCCAAAAATCCACCCTTGTAGCACTCTGATGCAGAGCCAAGGTGGAGAAGACTCACAACAATGGAAATGTCAATTCTCAATCAAGAACTCTTCTTCATAATGATTCAGCCTAATAGGCATCAACCCACCCTGAAGGGTCTCAACTCCTCAACCTTGAAAATGAACAACAAGACTCCACCAAGGCCCTACAAATACCATCAACATTCATAAAATGACAATTGAATCAATTGAGAACAATCCCTAAGTCAGATTCATCAAGATTTCCAAAACTCACATTTGTGACTGGTTATTCTTGTAGTACTCAAAACTCAGTTTTAGCCAAATTTCTCCCAACCTTTCCAAAACACTAGAAAATTACAAGATGGATTGAGATACCCTTTTTAGGGCTACACAACATACCAAAAAATCAGTGGTCACTCTTTTGGATCGACATAGACTTTCAACACACCTACTTCAATTTTGGCTTCACAATTAGCCCTTTTTCCAGAGGGACCACCCTTCCAACTTTAGGTATCTACCCAAATGCCTTGGACAGTCTTAGTTCATGGTGCCAAACCTCAAATTTTTTCATTAGTTTGCGTCTACAGAGCCTCTAACTCACTGTCCCAAGAAACCCTCCTAAACCTTCACAAAATCAAGGGTTTAAAAGAAACATACAACTCCAAACCTCTCTCAACACTTCCAAAGCCCCAAAAACCTCAAAATACTTCTACACAAACTCATTAGACCCTCACATAACCCTTACAGACATTAATTCTTAAAAACCTCTCTTTGGTTCCTCACTTCCATGTTGGAAAACCAATGTTCAATCTTAGAACAGTCACAAAAATGCCACATAATTATGACTCCTTATTCCAAAATGTGTTGACACACTTATTATAACATTTTTTCAATCAATCCACTGAGATACAGTAGTAAACATTAGGTGGATTGATTGTTACATCACAAATTTCCCCTCAAACCCTTGATTCAGCAACATTGGGACAATCATTGTTTGTGTTGGTTCTCTCTACAAACAAAGAGTTAAGACACTAAATAAAAAATAAATGAATTAGAAAACATATAGACACATCCTATGAAATTCTTAGACCATGAAGAACTTGTATGTTCCCGTACAACACTCAAAAAGATAAAGAAAACAATATTTTTTCAGAAAATTGCTCAAAACTGTGATGTTTATTGTGTAAAATTGCTACAAAAATTCTTCCAATCTCTCATTCGAGCCTTGGTAAGGATTTTTAAAGAATTTTCCAACAAACATCTTCTCCCCAATTCCCATAACCAACCTTGGGATTAGTTGGTCCCTTAATTACATTTGTTTGTGTTAAAGTTGTGTTGTCAGCATTTTACAACTTATATGATTTCTAATTGACTTCTAAGACACAAAACACCCTTTATTTTTATTATGCTTTATCTCTCAAAGCTTATTAGACAAAATAAACCTAAATACACTAACATTTCCCTATTGATGTATTCAAACAAAAAAAATTGATGATGTGGTGTAGGTGCTCCTACACCAAACTCAAAACCTGGCCCAAGCCTAATTTCTCCCAACCTTTCCAAAACACTTGACCATTTAAAGGTGCATTAAGATACCCTTTTTAGGGTTACACAACATATGCCAAAACCAATAGTAACTATTTTGGACCAACATGAACTTTCAATACACCTCCCTCGCTCTAGGCTTCACAATTAGGCTTAATTTCCAAAGGAACCCCCTCACAAACTCACCTCCAAACCAAGGAAACTTGAAACAATCTTAGGGATGCTCACCAAACTTAGGATTCTCCCATTTTAAGAGCCCCAAGAACTTTTTTTATTCCTCTACTCACAAACCATCCTAAACCTTCACAAAAACAAGGGTTTTAAAGAAACTCATAACTCCAGACCTCCCCCAATCCTTCCAAAGGTCCAAACACCCCAAAATACCTATACCCTAACTTAAAATACACTCAAAATCCCATTCCTTTCAGTATTTCTCAGATTCGCTACTTGAGTTCCTTACTTTCATGGTGGAAACACCCCTAAACAACATTAGAACTTCACACCCCACTGAGTTTATTCATTCTCTTGGCCTCCAAAGTATTCATACACCAAAATAATCATGGTACAGGCCAATCCACCAAGAAAAAAGGTCAGAACAGTAGGTGGATTGGTTAATGTGTCATGGTGTTGCCCTCAAAACCCCTAACACAGAAAACATAGCAGTAACCAAGTTTGTTGATCCCACACACACCAACAGTGGATTTAAACCTTAAGAATAGATGCAAAGAGATTAAACACATATGAAATCAAGTATCCAAAGCCTCAAGTCATGATAGACTTGTATGGGCCTGTGCAAGGCAAAGAAAATTCAGGAAAACAAAGAAAACCAGTGATCAACGTTTTCAAAAGTATATTTTCTTATTAGAAACTGAACAAAATCAACCCTCAACTTAGGGTATTACAGAAATATATCTTGATACCCACCTTCCAACTACCCCTTGAGCCAATCAACCACCATAACCACCCTTTGTTAGACTTCTAAGATGGCAATTTGCCAATTTTTCTCTTAATTGCCATTCATTCACAACTTGATTTTATAAATACCACCTAACTGACCTATTAAGCCTTTTAAATACAATTTCAAGGTATTTCCATAGCATATAGAGATATAAAGAGAAAATACAATAAATATTTTAACTAATGAATTGTAAAAAATGTATTTTTGTAGTTTATATTCATGTCGTTGATTACATTGCATTGCACATCTTTCAAATTCAAAGCATTACTTCACTTTGCATAACTAATAAGTAGATGTTGATAGATGCAGAAAATTTAATTATAATATAGTTTGAACAAATTCAACCTAAGCAGTTATGCAATTTCTTCATATTGCATAACTAATAGCTAGGAGCAGCTGCCAATTGCGTTTTCTTATCATGGCATTCTATGAGACCAAATTTCTTTGAGATATTTTTTCAAATAGTTACCTGCCTTGTCTATGTTACCACATTTTTCATACATGTCTACCAAAGCATCTTCTCAAACATTGTATATCTGCTCCTTTTTATAACAAGAGATAAAAAAAACGTAAAAAATTGTATAACAAGAAATAAAAACTATCTTTTTTGAAATTGAAAGGCATTTCCATAGCATAGAGATATAGAGAGAAAATAAAATAAAGAGTTTAACTAGTGAAATATAGAAAATAGATTTTTGTGGTTTATATTCATGCATTGCACATCTTTCAAACTCAAAGCATCACTTCACATTGCATAACGAATAACTAGATGCTGATAGATGACAAAATTTCAATTACAATATAGCTTTTTACAAAGTCAACCTAAGCAGTTATGCAATTACTTCACATTGCATAACTAATAACTAGGAGCAGCTGCCAATTGCTTTAGCTTGTCATGGCATTCCATGAGACCACATTTCTTTGAGGCATTTTTTCAAATAGTTCATTCCCTTGTCTATGCTACGACATTTTTCATATATGTCTACCAAAGCATTTTATCAAATAGTTCATTGCCTTCTTGCTATGGCTAAAAGCCTAAAACGGATGCTTTCAAACAAGCTATGGATGCTTGGAAAAAATCTATCAAAGCGTAATAGTAAGCAATAGCATAGACAAGCCATTGAACTTTTTTTTTAAATGCCTCAAAGAAAAGTGGTCTCATGGTGAAGGAATGCCATGACAAGCCATAGACAAGGTAGTGAATTGTTTGAAAATATGCCTCAAATAAATGTGGTCTCATGGTGATGGAATGCCATGATGAATGCCTATGGTGATGGACTGTCATGGCATTCGATCACCATGAGAACACATTTCTTTGAGGCATCTTTTCAAACAGTTCACTGCCTTGTTTATGGTATGACATTTTTCATACATATCTACCAGAGCATTTCATCAAATAGTTCACTGCCTTGCTGGTATGGCTAAAAGCCTAAAACAGGTGCTTTCGAACAAGCTATGGATGCTTGGAAAAAATATATCAAAGCATAATAGTAAGAAATAGCATAGACAAGACAATGAATTGTTTGAAAAAATACCTCAAAGAAATGTGGTTTCATGGTGATGGAAGGCCATGACAAGCCATAGACAAGGCAGTGAATTGTTTGAAAAAATGCCTCAAATAAATGAGGTCTCATGGTGATGGAATGCAATGACAATAATCACCATGAGACCGCATTTCTTTTAGGCATTTTTTCAAACAATTCACTTCCTTGTCTATGCTACCACATTTTTCATACATGTCTACCAAAGCATCTTCTCAAACAGTTCACTGCCTTGCTGCTATGACTAAAAGCCTAAAACAAGTGATTTTGAACAAGCTATGGATGCTTCAAAAAAATATATCAAAAGCATAATAGTAAGTAATATCATAGACAAGGTAGAGAACTGCTTGAAAAAATGCATCAAAAAAATTGCTTTGAAATGATAAATTTAGTTGTGCTTTGATGCAAAGCCAAGGTGGAGAAGACTCACAACAATGGAAATGTCAATTCTCAGTCAAATAACTCTTCTTCATAATGATTCAACCTAATAGGCATCAACTCAGCCTCAAGGTTTTCAAACCTTTAATCTTGCAAAATAACAACAAATCTCCACCAAGGCCCTACAAAGACTCTCAACATTCATACAATGGCAATTTGAAAACAATCTCGAAGTCGGGTTCATTGAAATCTCCAAAACTCAACATTTTACCCATTTAACAACAAGTTGTCCTTGTACCCCTGCCATCAGTCCCAACATATTGCCACCATGCTTCTTCACTGTTTTATCAGTGTTATCTATCTTTGTAGTTACAAACCTTGCTTTCTTTACTCTCACATCTACAAGAACAGGACATTCTATGGTGCCCACCATAAGACTTTCACACAAACCCGGTGTCATTACCTCCTTTGTTGCTACATCAGTCCTTATATCCATTGCCCCTGTATTACCAAACCTATAATGGTTCCCAAAACTAGAATTTTTGATTTCCCTCACAACACTTACAGGCTCCTTGTTCCCACACATGATTACTTTGGCTTTCCCTTTCACATCCTCTAGAAGTGGAGTCAATTCAAACGTATGGCTATCTTTCCTTATGGTATACTTATTTTCTTTCCCATCATGCATGGCACACCTATCATACTGCCATGGTCTTCCAAGGAGTATGTGACAGTAGTCCATTGGAAGAATGTCACAAATAACACTATCCCTATACTCACCAATCTAGAAATCTACAATAGCTTGCTCATTTACTAACAAAGATTGACCATCACTTAACCAAGATACTTTGTAAGGTAAGCCATGATGGATTCTTTTCAAATTTATTTTATTCACCATTTCACAAGAAACCATGTTTTCAGTTGAACCTGAATCCACTACCATCCTACATACTTTACCTTATACCTTTTAATTGATTCTGAAGAGTGATTTCCTTTGTGGGGATTCTTCAGAGATTGGTGCCTTGAGCAATGTTTTCCTAATCATCAAACTCTCTCCAACTTCAGATGTAAGGTCACCATAGGTGAGGTCACACTTTCTTCGTCCTCATGCACTAGTTTATTCCTCCTCTCTCCACCATAGGAATTTGAGCCTTTCTTTTCATGGCACTTGAAGGCTAGATGTCCAGGCTAGTTACAAGTGTAGCATCTTCCTAAGAACCGGTAGGAGCCTCTTCCTCCACTAAATTTCCCCCTTGAACCTCTCCATCCACCTCTAGAATCAAATTGATCTTGGTCCTTCTTGTCATCTCCTTGATTCTCATTGTTTGCCTTGAAATTAGGATTTAATCCTCTTCCTCTAGAAGTGTTGCCTCTTCCTCTTGCTGCTTTATCTTGCCTTCTCTTCATTTTCTCCTCCACCCTGATTGCCATTTGATAACAGTCCTCTATAATTCTAGGATTAGCCAAAACCAATTCATCTTGTATGTTTAACCTTAAACCACCAATATATCTAGCAATATTTTCATCTTCATTCTCATGATGACCAGATCTTAAACTCAATTTATAAAACTCCTCAGTATAAGACTTAATATCCATCTCCCTTTGTCTTAAATTTTGCAACCTCTTAAACAACTGAACTTGATGATCCTTGGGTAAGAATTTACCTTTGAGTTTTGATATCATCTTATCCCATGATGTGATTTTAGACTTTCCTTGCTTCCTCCTCTCAGATTGAAAGTAATCCCACCATACCAAAGCATGACCCTGCAACTTAGTTTTTGCAATCTTGACCCTTTGTTCTTCAGGAACTTCATCCCATTCAAAATGGTTATCAATTGCATCAATCCAATCCAATAGTTCATCATTTAAACTACCACCATACTTATGAACATCAAGTTTTACCTTAGGCCTGTCAGTCTTCACTACCTTCAGGAACCTTGCAATTCTTTGATCCTCTAGAGTAAGCTCTTCTTCCACATCTTCAAACTCCTCATCTTCCTCTTCTTCAGTCTCAGTCTCTTCCACTTCCCTTCTTTTATTTTTCTCCAAGGCTATGACTCTCTCTTCCAACTCTCTAAGTTCTCTTGCATGCCTATCTTTCATCTCCTTTATCTCTTTAGCCATATCATTCTTCTTTGGAGGCATCTTAGCAACCTTGCCTCTTCACCTTCTTCTTCAACCTGCAAAATGAAAATAGATCTAAAACTTAGTTTTTGCAATCTTGACCCTTTGTTCTTCAGGAACCTCATCCCATTCAAAATGGTTATCAATTGCATCAATCCAATCCAATAGTTCTTCATCATTTAAACTACCACCATACTTAGGAACATCAAGTTTTACCTTAGGCCTGTCAGTCTTCACTACCTTCAGCAACCTTGCAATTCTTTGATCCTCTAGAGTAATCTCTTCTTCCACATCTTCAAACTCCTCATCTTCCTCTTCTTCAGTCTCAGTCTCTTCCACTTCCCTTCTTTTATTTTTCTCCAAGGCTATGACTCTCTCTTCCAACTCTCTAAGTTCTCTTGCATGCCTATCTTTCATCTCCTTCATCTCTTTAGCCATATCATTATTCTTTGGAGGCATCTTAGCAACCTTGCCTCTTCACCTTCTTCTTCAACCTGCAAAATGAAAATAGATCTACTTCCTGATGCTCTAATACCACTGTGATGCAGAGAATCAATAACCAAACTCCTCAACACCATCATTTCTTCAAGGGATTTCAATCCCAAACAGAATTAGGAGAAGATCAAATTAAACAAACAACTTGTTTACTAAAATTTTCATCAATTTCTCTTCAAATTCACTTGATTTCTTCAGTTCTATAAAACTCTAGGACAACATGTCAGTTTCCCAAATCACCAAAATCATATTCTAGACCATTATCAGCATCTAATTGACTGATCTTAACAAAAAAAAACTAATCAAAGGCATTGAACCAACCAATACTTCAATATTCATCAAAACTTCCTTAATACAACTCACACTCCCCAAGGCTAATAGACATACATTCTTACCTTCAAACTATTATCAGACTTACAAGAGCCTCATAATCATCATTCTTCTAATAGAAACAAACCAATAACATATTCACATAACTCTAAGTTATCAGATTTACTGATTTTCACAGTCATAACACCATTCTTGATCAAGATTCCACCCTAGTCTAAACATCAAATCAACAACCTTAACCTTTAACATTTTCTCAAATCATTGAAATACCTTTGAAAACATTATTTAAGCAGTTACATCACAAATCTAATCACAAATACCACTAGCCCTTGTTTTAACACTCATTTCATCAATTTCCTTGTAGGTTAGCAAAGCCCTAAATCGGGTGATACAACTCTACCATCTTTGCATCAACGCAAGCTTGTTATAGTTTTGGAGACCCATTATAGAGTATTTAAACATATCACAAAAACATTGCCACTTTTTTTGAGAGAAACATCAGAAAACTGATCTGATACGCTACTCCCAACCATAAATTAGGCCAATTTGCAAGGTGACTACCAACAAATCATCTCCAAATCACTAACCAACCTTAAACATTATTTTTTCATACCTCCAAAATCATAATTCCATCATTTTCAAGAGTTATTAGATCCACTAAAATATTTAAATATCAAAACCCTTGAATATAGGCTTTGCAAGCAAAATAATGAGGATTTCTTGGAATATCACCTTCCACATCTTCTACCAACGTGCCATATCTTCCAATACCTTTAAATACACATGAAAACATCATCTATACCCTTCTCAAGCCATGGAAAACTCTATTTCTTCATTATGCATGACTGTAGCATCAAATTTTGTGTGGAAACCTTCAATTTTTGTGTGTAACAACAACTTCATCTGAGCATTCTTGCATTCCCCTATACCTACAATCATAAAAAACATTCACAACACCCTAACATTAACCTACTCCACCAATCTACTTGGCCTACATTGGTGGAGTAGTGATGAAATGCTTTATTAGACTCTCAAAACCACTGTAAAAAGAACTATACCTGAGACACGGGAAATTGTCTTTTCTACTTTTGTTTCTTAAGAATTGACCTCCAAATTATTTGAAAATGAATTTAACTTCTTCCTAACATATATCACACCAAAAATTTGTCTCTTTGAATTCTTGACTATCAATACACAGGTGGAAATAAAGGAGAGAGTGCTGCTAACAAAAAAACAAGAGTTTTCATTCAAAATCTAGTTACAAGAATACCAGCCCCCTTTTTGCATGCCTTACAATGCCTTTTATAACTTTTTCCCTCTTAGAAACTGCCTTTTCTAACTTCTCATCGGTGCAACTACCCTTTTAACTCTTAATCTTCCTTGATTTATGATCTCTCTTGCTGCATAATTACATCATGATTACTTTTTAACAACATTGTATTATTTGCATTTTTTATATTTTCACCTCCTAGTGACTTATTTTATGACTTGATTACATTCAAATTAGCCATTACAAGGCCTTGACACATCATTTTGGCTTGAACATACAAATTGGAAAAATTAGCCTTTTGAAGGCATTACAAGCCATAGACAAGGTAGTGAATTGTTTGAAAAAATGCCTCAAATAAATGCAGTCTCATGGTGATGGAATGAAATGACAATAATCACCATGAGACCACATTTCTTTCAAGCATTTTTTCAAATAATTCACTGCCTTGTCTATGCTACCATATTTTTCATACATGTCTACCAAAGCATTTTGTCAAACAGCTCACTGCCTTGTTGCTATGGCTAAAATCCTAAAACAAGTGCTTTCGAACAAGCTATGGATGCTTGGAAAAAATCTATTGAAGCATAATACTAAGTAATAGCATATACAAGGCAGTGAACTGCTTGAAAAAATTCCTCAAAGAAATGTGGTCTCATGGTGATGGAATGCCATGACGAATGCCTATGGCTATGGATTTTCATGGCATTCCATCACCATGAGAGGGCATTTCTTTGAGGCATTTTTTCAAATAGTTCACTACCTTGTCTATGCTACGACATTTTTCATACATGTCTACCAAAGCATTTTATCAAACAGTTCGTTGCCTTGCCGCTATCGCTAAAATCCTAAAATAGGTTCTTTCGAACAAGCTATGGATGCTTGGAAAAATTCTATCAAAGCATAATAGTAAGCAACAAGCTATGCTCTCATTGTTTTTTTTCACATGAAAATCAACACGATTTTATTCGCATTTTTTTGCACATTTTAAAAGCATTTTTTGCTAATTTTTTAGTTTTTGCCGATCAGACGAGAAGTTTCTAAGCGTCACGGTGTCTGAGTAATAGCCTGTTGAGGTTCACAACCATTTTGCACTTTGGACCCTTAATGGATCGATACGATTGAATGTAGCTCGAAGTGATTCCGCATGTTTGGGTGCGAAAGAGGACCATGCCTAGTGTAAACATACATATTCGAATGTGTTGGAATAGTTTGTTTGGTCACACGAGCTACAAAATGAAAGTTGCACCATTTTGCAACTTTCAACTACTTGCATTTGACAACTTTTTACTCAAGTGAAAATTCACCACCATAGGAAAAAGCCTTCGAGATAGTGAAAACCGAGCAAGGTTATTGTAGAGGGGCCCAACATGATCCCATAGGATCAGATGAGAAGTTTCTAAGCATCACGGTGTCTGAGTAATAGCATGTTGAAGTTCGTAGCCATTTTGCACTTTGGACCCTTAAGGGATCAATCTAGTTGAACGTAGCTCAGAGCGATTCTGCATGTTTAGGTGCAAGAGAGGACCATGCCTAGCATAAGCATACCCACCCGGATGTGTTGGAACAATCCGTTTGGTCACATGAGTTGTAGAACGAAAGTTGCACCACTTTGCAACTTTCAACTACTTGCATTTGACAACTTTTTCCCCGAGTGAAAATTCGCCAACACAGGAAAATGCCTCCAAGATAGAAAAAAATGAGAGAGGTTATTGTAGAGGAGCCCAACTTGATCCTATAGGATTAGATGAGAATCTTCTAAGCATCACGGTGTCTGATTAATAACATATTGAAGTTCGCAGCCATTTTGCACTTTGGACCCTTAAGGGATCGATCCGATTGAACATGGCTCGAAGAAATTTTGTGTGTTTGGGTGCAAAAGAGGACCATGCCTAGCATAAAAGTACCCACTTGGATGCGTTGGAACAATTCATTTGGTCACACGAGTTGCATAACGAAAGTTGCACCACTTTGCAACTTTCAACTACTTGCATTTGACAACTTTTTCCCCGAGTGAAAATTCGCCAACATAGGAAAATGCCTTTGAGATAGTGAAAACCAAGCAAGGTTATTGTAGATGGGCCCAACGTGATCTTGTAGGATCATATGATAATTTTCTAAGCATCGTGGTGTCCGAGTAATAACATGCTGAATTTCACAGCCATTTTGAACTTTGGACCCTTAAGGGATAGATTCGGTTGAATGTAGCTCGAAGCGATTATGCATTTTTGGGTGTGAAAGAGGACCATGCCTAGCATAAAATTACCCACCTAGATGTGTTGGAACAGTCTGTTTGGTCAGATGAGCTACATAACGAAAGTTGCACCACTTTGCAACTTTCAACTACTTGCATTTGACAACTTTTTCCTCGAATGAAAATTCGCCAGCACAGGAAAATGCCTCCGAGATAGAGAAAATCGAGCGAGGTTATTGTAGATGGGCCCAACATGATCTCATAGGATTAGACGATAAGTTACTAAGCATCACAGTGTCTGAGTAATAGCATGATGAATTTTACAGCCATTTTGCACTTTGGACCCTTAAGGGATCGATCTGGTTGAATGTATCTCGGATCGATTCCGCATGTTTGGGTGTGAAAGAGGACCATGCCTAGCATAAAAGTACCCACCCAGATGCATTGGAAAAGTTAGTTTGGTCACACGAGCTGTAGAACGAAAGTTGCACCACTTTGCAACTTTCAACTACTTGCATTTGACAACTCTTTCCCCGAGTGAAAATTCGCCACCACAGGAAAATGCTTTCGAGATAGCAATAACTGAGAGAGGTTATTGTAGATGTGTCCAATGTGATCTCATTGGTTCAAACAAAGATTTCATAATTACCACCTTTTATGCGTAATACCCTGTCAAATATTGTTGCCCTTTTGCACTTTGCACCCTTAAGGGATCGAGTCAATTGAACCATAGTAGTTGTTTTGTTGAATGTCATACCCTAAGGTATGTTAGAGATGACCTAGGTTGCATCGATTTCTATGAGGCATACGCTTCCCCTACCTTGTCAACCCTAAGCAATATGATTCTAGGGGTACTCTCGATGTTAGGAGTAACATATAATGAACCATACCCGAGCCCTTGATATTTTTGTCATTTCTCTAGAAAAACGGGTTATCGTATTCCTTGTTGATGTAGACCAAGGCTACCATGTCATGTGAATCCCCCATGTTCTTAATGACTTGGAAACCCTTACCACATTGATCTATTGGTAGGGTTTCTTTCTCTTTCTTATATTGGTACAAAAATTTGGAGATGGCTTCCTCTATAACCTCTTTGTTTAGCTCTCCCCACTTGGAGAAAACCATGGGTTCAAATTTGATAATAGAAGAGGCTTTTTTAATGTGTTATGGTTTTCCATATGTCTTAGGAGAAGATGGGAGTTGTCCTACATAAAAATACCCTTTAAGACCATAGTCTCTACAACCCTTGTCTTGTCTCGTATTTGGACCTTGATATTTGGAAAGGATTTATGTGAGGTGGATGATGAGGCTAAAGTGGATGGATCAATATAGGATGATGAATGCGAGGAAATATCATTGTTAGGCACTTGGAGTAGTTTTTGATATTTTTCTTCAAAGTTATAATAATGGAAAGGCCAAGGGTGAAGGGCACACAATCAACTGAGAGGGGGCTAAATTGGTAGATCCAAACAATTAAAATTGTTAGTCTATTTTCAATCCTTTAGGGTCAAAACAACCTTCTCTAATGCCTTGAATGAGTCAAATTCACATGCATGAGTAGGTTGTTTTGTTATGATTGAATTTAATAAAGACTGAGTTGAGATGTTAGGGTTTTGTTACCTTTTAGGTCTCTTCTACCAGTTTTTCGAGCTTTCATGGTAGTCAAATGTGCTACAAGCTTTCAAATGGAAGACTACAAAGAAGTTAATGTCAATTCTCACACATCTACATTTAATTCCCATCATCAAAAGGGATATTGCAATGTCCACACTCATTGCTTTCCAGTTTAAATGCCTTAGAAATATTGTTGTAGGGCAGTTTCACGTGGAAATGCATATATGATGAGTAAAGGAAGTATGGGAAAGCTTATGCAGCCCTAGAGATCATCATTCAGTACATGCAAGGACATGCATGTAGAGGTGATTTTGACAGGTTTGGTGTTTTTCTTGTTGTAAGAACCCTTATATCTTTTATAAGGAGATACCACAACCACCATGCTTATGTTGGTAATAGTATTGCTTTCCAAATATTTTAAAGAGGGCATGTATACATTGACAAAGAAAATCAATAACAAAGATAAAAGGATACCATACAGAGCTTAGAGTTGATAAAATTTCAAATGCCTTGTTTTCTTTCACTAATTTGGGAATGTCAAGTAAGAAAGTTGAGGCTTTCAACTTTAAGAATTTTAGGTCACTATGAAGAATTTTGTGTCCCAAAACTTGAGATTGCAAAAATACCAGACAAGTGAAGGATTTAGTTTTCCCAAATGAACAAAATATTGCTAAGGGAGTATGCTTTGATAATTTGAACAATAGTGACAATTGTGTCAAAAAGAGAATACAATGTCTAATAGGTAGAGATCAAAAGCCCAACTATGCCAATAAACTCAAAGGAGTAGATTTGATACTGAAAAGGAGTGAAGTGATGGTATATGACGATTAATTTGAAAAAGATAGCCACAACATGTCAAATCATCAAGAGATAACACAGATTGAAGAAACCTTGGATGTTCAGATAGAGGGACCATTCAGGATTTCACGGAAGATCACTGCTAATAGTTGGTTAGGGTATTTGAAATTCCATCAGAAGGTTTTGTGAATGAGGTTAGATAGTATTTAGATGAATATAATATTTTCTTTTGTGGCTTTTGGGCTAGATAATCTAGTGTTTCTTGCTAGTCTTCTGCACTTTCAAGGAATAAAACTAGAGCCAAGGATTAATAAACCATGGTCATCATTTAGCAAGGAGGGTGCAGTATTAAATGATGTAGTTTCTATAAGTGGTAATGAAGATGATGCCCTTTTTGGATATCCTTTCTTTGAGGTCGGTCACTTCCTTATTATGAGGGTATTGAAAGGATCCAATTTAGGAGAGCTGGAATTGGATAGGAAACAAACAAATGTACAGTCAATTGACAGTGTCAAGGGAAGTGAGGTATGAAGACAATCATCATTTCATCAAAGGACAATAGATTAAAGGAAGGTTATTCATTAAGACAATCATCATTAATGTATGAACACAAGGGAACTGTGAAGGGTCACTATACATGGCAATGTGCAAATGAAAAGGACAGATTAGAAATGAGTAGTGATTAGTTGTTAAGTACAGTGAGTGTATGATTATAAAGTGCTTGACAATCAAATACACTCACCACAGTCAATTTCCTATGAATGTCAAGTCTATGTCAGTCAGTGTCTCAAGACTCCAAGAGCTATGGTTGTGTATGCAGCAATAGGTCCTTATGAATCTGGAGTCTTCAATTAACTCTTTAAATGTAAACCATAAAGCATTACAACTAATTTTAAATGTAATATACATATTTAATTGAGGCGTATATTAAGGAATATACACATTTGCATGTATTAATTTCTCATGATTTTAATATATCAAAAAATGCACTAAGTCAATGACAAATATTACAATAGTGATGGAAGAACATCTTGAAAATATTCCCATTTGTCAATACTTGTAGCAATACATGAAGGGAAATAATCCTTCCATTTCCAACACAGATCATGAAATATATTATACTTGAGAAAGGACAAAAGGAGTTGTTGCCCAGTTTTATTTTTCCATTCCACCTCAGCTGGCCCAACTATTTGCATTCTAAAATGGTTCAAAACATGTACATCCCTTGCTCCCTAAAAAACACATGGGCAGTAGCCTCTCTATGGCTTTTTAGTATCATAGGAATTTGGTCCACAAAAAACCTGCAAAAGCCTCTTAATCTTAGACATACACTCACATAAAAATCATTAAAAGAGCAATAACTAAATAATGTTAGTCATATAGCTGACGAGACCTACTATCACCTTCATGCATGCTAGATAAGGAGGTCGATTGAAGATCCTACAATGGTTATGTGTCACTTCACTACTTTATCATCTCTCGATGACCCTACGTATAAATTTCAAATATATCATTGAGAGGCTTAACATAAAACGTGTAGCATATAAGAATCCGATAAATCTAGGAGATGGAAAAAAAAAAGAAGATTGACAACCAGAAAATGCACTAGCAATCGATGTTTCTCATACCACTGAACACTTGCACCAACAACTGATGTTGTTCTTTTCTTATATACTTTGACAAACTTCAGTATTACCTACAGTCACAATCAGAAAAGAATCAATGACACTCATAAATGCATATGACATCAAACAGTAATGGTGAAAAATCCTTATTGCAAGGTGTTGGTCCAAAAGAGTGATCGATAACATGGCTTTACAAATTCAATGTGCATACTTACAAATCAATCCAGGGAACCATATGGGTCTGCTCTACTCTTTATTGTGTCGAGTATTGCCTCGTGGTCAGACATATGCACTTTCCAGAAGTTCTTGTTCGCAGGTCTACCCTTATGTTTGATCAAATGAACGTTGGTGGCGATGACAAGGTTCGAATAGTGAAGAATTTTTCGATGCATGTCGAAGTCCTCAAACAACCAAACTGCAACATTCTTAATTGGATACCTTTGAAGCCATGCTCCAGTAACAACCACCGAACCTGTAGGATATTCTATGTTTTCTCCATCTATAACTGGGGACTCCAATTTCTTTTTGGCCTCGATACAACAACACAGGTAATAATATGTACCCTCTTCATTGTCTTCATATGCAATCACCACATAAACGTGCCCTGCATTGATATGGTCATCTTGTTAGATTTATTTACTGAGCAACATAATAAAACTATTAAGTAAGATATATTACCTAGTTTTAGTAGGTCTAATACATGATCAAAGTTAATGGATGATTGCATCTCTGTAATTTGTAGAGCCGTTGGGAGCTGATAAGTGTCAAGTGGGGTTAGACTTCTTACAGACCATTCGTCAACCCACTCAGTTGACTCGCAATCATTTCATGATTAAAGTGTACTTGCATAACAAAAGCATGCCATCTTCCTTATATGGATAGTCCATGTACCTGCATTGGATCTTCTAAAAGAATGTAGCTCGCTTGATCCTGTTAGTGTACAAAAATCCTCATATTTTGCAATGTTAGTATCATCTACTAAATGAAAAAATCTACGAACTAAAGAATTAGCTTCACTACTTGGACCCATTGAACCATTGCACCACTGGACAATTGATCTTGCATCTGTCAACTTTACATTGTTTTTGTACTTTAACTCTTCTCATGCTAGGGCTCTTTTGATACATGCACCTACTCCATCATGCTCCCCCTTTCCATGCCCGACCTCTAAGAAGTTCCACATATGCTGACCACCACTAATCCTATGTATCCTGCTCAACCAGTAAAACATTCTAGCATTCTTGAATTGTGATGTACAATTATTTGACCATATGATATACTGACTAAATGATATGCCCCTGCTAGCCAAATCGGCATATAACATATGAAAGCAACCTTGAACAAACTCTATGGAATGTGTGCAATCATCACTGATGTAAAAGTGATACTCCCTCAATACTTTCCTATTTTCCTCTATACTATCATTTGCATGAATGAATGCTATATGCACAAATATAGCAACCTACACGGAGTTGTAGTACTGTGATTGCACCTTGTTTTGTGGTTGTAGTGTGTAGTTCTCAGCGAAGTTGACAACTGAAACAATACGACGAAGTGGAAATGTGTCCTTGCATAAATTGAACTACGAGTCCAACCATTGTGCTTTGTGTGTATGCGTTGCATAATCATAAACCACCTGATCACGAAAAATGCCCATAAACTGATACACTGGAATCTTATCACTGACCAATTCACACTTCTTTTCTTCTTTCCCATCTTTTAGACTGTATGCCATTGTCTTATATTTTCCAAATTCCATAATTGACCATCCTCTCTTTCACATAAAATGAAAGACAAAAATTTCCTTGACAATTTAGGTGGAGGCATTATGTTACATTCCTGCAAAACATTGTCAGTATGCATATCTACACATATACGTCAATAAACATCATAATGGTTAGAAAAATCAATATGAACCCTACAACAACAAGTAGTGCGTATGTGATTTATTTTGACATAAAAAGGCTTTAGCATTTCAAAATACCTTGGACATATTTTAATTTCAGGAAAACTTTGTACAAAATCAACAAAAAATTGGGTTTGAGTGGTATCCAAATAATGCATTGGATGTGGCTCACATATTTTACTACCAATTCTCCTTCTTAAAACATCTCTTTGATTAAGAGAGGTCCTTATGTTATCCTTCCAATAATTCACAATTAAAGATCTCAAGCCTTGAGCGATTCTTGTGTCTTTTCGTGGCACTCTACCCAAAAATTCCCATAACTCATTGCTATTTGGATCCTCCACGCTTTCACACCTTCCTTTGGCTCTCATTAGAGATGATCTACTTATTTTCAAAGACTTACTTGCCTTTGTAAGGTTCACCTTGTTCCTTGTTTGACTGCTTAACAGTGTTTTTGTCATCACATGTCGTGTGGCACAACTATCCTTCGTGTGTGAGGTGGAACCCATGCTCTCGTATGCACTCATCAAGTTCTTTACAATGGAATTTTCACTTGATTCATTCAAAACTCTTAGCCCAAGAGCCTTCATGGTGGGCCTAAATTTGAGTTTCCTCATCATTTCAACAAATAGTTGGCATCTTCCACCCTCACTTAGCTTTACAAAAAACAAACTCCATATCCTTTCTGCATATCTTTGATGTGTATGTTTTGGAATCTTATTAGGCATCCATTTCAAAAAATTGGAATCAATATCAATAAAAAATGTAGGTTTTCTATGCAAAACTCTAGGAGGAGTTCTCAAATGTAAATTTGTGTCAATATTAGGAAGGTCAATAACATCGGGGATAGATCGTGTACCTTCAATTGGAGGTGCAATTGATGACATGCCTTGAGATTGATATGTAAACAATGTTGTACCTCCAACTTGAGATGTTGTTTGTGGAGTTCCTTCAAATAGAGATGTGTTTTCTGATGTACTTTCAAAATGCAATGTTTTTGATGGTGTGTCTTCAATTGGAGATGTGATTTTCGATGTACCTGGAAAACCACATGTTGTTGTCAATGTGTCTTCAACTGGAGATGTGCATTGACCTTAACCTATGGTTGATGATGTGCCCCCAACTTCTGTATCCATTCCTGTCCTTCCACGAAATTTCCTCATTTGTGCCCTTTGTTTTGCCAATTTGATATCTCTCTTATATTGCACGGGAATTTGTGGTTGTATGGGCTGCAATTCCTTTGCTTCACAAGCTACATTTTTTGATTCTCTTCTCCTTGCATATTTAACTGCACATCCTTTTGGTGTTAGAGGCTTTGATCGTTTACTCGGAATGACCTTGAATGCTACATGTCCAAAAACACACATAGAACAAAAGTAAGTAATGCATTTTACAAAAATATTGATGCAAAGAGGGGTGGAAACCATTCAATACAACAAATCAATGAGAATCACAAACCTAGGGTATAAATTGTTACCAACTAAATGAAAACTAGAGACTCTTGTGTTTATTTTTCTCAAAACCAAATTTTTGATTGTCAACAAAGTCATGAAGAATATGGATTCAAAGAAGGGTTTGTGATGCTATATCTTATAATTATTCACTATTTCTTTGGAAATGAGGTAACTTAGAAAGACAATAAGCATTCTCAACTATGTCAACTCACTTGAATTTATCTAAGCACATGTGATGAAGCTGAATTTTTTATGGAACAAAAAAATTAATGGACACTTGCATTAACATTGATGAAAGCTATTAGGTTTTCCAAATTAGATGAAAATAAAAGTTTTCCAAATTAGTTGAAAAAAGAATGAAATACAGTGAATTCCACTAGCCATGTTGGAAATGGACTAATATAAGCAATGCAAATAGAATTCATAAGTAAATTTATGTTAAGTAAATGTCATGTTTTTATTTTTTTTGTTCTTCAAACTCATAAAAATTGAAATTTTTTATGCAAATCTAAAAATAGAACTTTTTTATGCAAATCCCATCTAATTCAATGTTGAATTCTAAGTCCAATTATTATGATTAATAAAATCATTAAGGAAATTTAGTTTATATTGTCAAAAACAAACAAATATACTAAATACAAACATTTCAATTTACCAAAATGAATATATTACCTCAGATAATATAAAATGAGGTAGAAACTTCAAAATGTTTTCTTCTACATTGTCCACCATGCAAATTGGTGGTAAAAAGGTGATGGATCAAGCATAGATTGGTAATATATGAAGTCAACTGCAGAAAAAAGGTGTTTCTAACTCAGATAAAGCATTGAACCAAACAAATACAAAAGAATGTGGGCCTGAATCACGGGGTCAACCCTTATTTTCATCGTTTCAAGGTAAAACCCATTTGGTGCATGCCAAATTTGGCGCTCTCCAAATTTGGCAAGCGCCAAATATGTTCCTCTGAAAAGGAGAGACTTCAGACAGACGGAGAGACACAAAGTGGGAGAGAGATAGAGGGAGGGAGACAGAGAGGGAGTGGGAGAGAGAGAGAGGGAGAGAGGTTGGGAGGGAGAAACCTGAGAGAAGGAGAGGGAGTCAAAGTGAGAGAGAGGGGGTGGGAAGGAGAGACCTAAGAAAATAGGGTGGGAGGTAAGTGAGGCCTAACAAAGAGGGATTGTGAGATAAGTGAGGCCTAATCCCTCAACCCCCTCAACCCTTTAAACCCTAATCCCTCAACCCATATACCCTCTTAATCCCTCAACCCTTAAATCGTAATCCCTCAACCCCCATACCCTCTTAATCCCTCAACCCTCAACCCTTAAACCCCAATCCATCAACCCCTATACCCTCTTAATCTCTCAACCCTCAACCCTTAACCCTAAAACCCTAATCCCTCAACCCTCATACCCTCTTAATCCCTCAACCCTCAACCCTTAACCCTTAAACCCTAATCCATCAACCCTCATACCCTCTTAATCCCTCAACCCTTAAACCCTAATCCCTCAACCCCTCTACAATCTTAATCCCTCAACCCTTAACCTTGAACCCTCAACCCTTAAACCCTAATCCCTCAACCCCTATACCCTCTTAATCCCTCAACCTCCT
>CM021101.1:148103882-148153130 GCA_007115665.2 Sequoiadendron giganteum | reverse complement strand
CCCTCAACCCCTATACTCTACATCAACCTCAACCCTAAAACCATAATCCTCAACCCCATACCCTCTTAACTCTCAACCCTCAACCCTAACCCCTAATCCTCAACCCCTATACCTCTTAACTTCTCAACCTCAACCCTCAACCCTTAAACCCTCTAATCCCTCAACCCCTACAATCTTAATCCCTCAACCCTTAACCCTCAAACCTCAAACTCAACCCTAAACCCTAATCCCTTCAACCCTATACGCCTAATACTTCAACCCTCAACCCCTCAACCCTTAAACCCTAATACTCCTCAACCCCATAATCTTAATCCTCAACCTCAACCCCATACCTCTCTTATCCCCTCAACCTCAAATCCTTCAACCCTAATCCCCATCTCTATACTCCTCTAATCCCTCAACCTCAACCCTCTAACTCCTAATCCATCAACCCTATACCTCTATCCTCAGTCCCTCAACCCTCAACCCTCAACCCTTGTAACCCCATCCTCATCCCCCATACTCCTCTTAATCCTCAACCCTCAACCCTAATCCCTCAACCCTCAACCCTAAAAACCCTAATCCCTCAACCTCAACCCTTAAACCCTAATTCAACCCCCTCAACTCTCAACCCTAAACCCTAATCGGGCCAACCCCTAGAGTAATATTAATCCCTCAAACCCAACCCCCACCCCTCAACCCTAAACCCTAATCCCCAACCCTATAATTATGTCAACTCCTCAACCCTAAACCCTAATCCTCAACCCCTATACCTCTTAATCCCTCAACTCCTCAACCTCAACCTCAACCTTTAAACCCTAATCCCTTAAACCTAATCCCTGTCCTCAACCTCATACTCCTCTTATCCATCAACCCTCAACCCTTAAACCCTAATCCCTCAACCCCTATACTCCTCTTAATTTTCAACCTCAATCCTTAAACTCCCATCCCTCAACTCCTATAATTCTTAATCCTCAACCCTCAACCCTAACCCTAAAACCCTAATCCATCAACTCCCCATACCTTCTTAATCCCTCAATCCTCAACCCCTATACCCTATTAATCCCTCAACCCTCAACCCTTAACCCTTAACCCTTATACCCTAATCCCTCAACCCCCATACCCTCTTAATCCATCAACCCTCAACCCTCAACCCTTAACCCTTAATCCTTAAACCCTCTACTTGAGAGAGAGAGAGAGGGAGAGGTGGTGGGATGGACATGCTTGAGAGAGAGGGATATGGAGAGGGAGAGAGAGAGAGAGAGGGAGTGAGAGAGGGAGGGAGTCACTGTGAGAGGGACAGGGTGTAGGAGGGGGAGACTTGACAAAGAGAGAGAGGAATATGGGGTAGGACGAAGATACTTGAGAGAGAGAAAGAGGGAGATAGGGTGGGAAGGAGAGACATTAGAGAGAGGGAGAGAGAAAAAGTGGGAGAGAGATAGAGGGAGTGAGAGAGAGAGGGAGAGAGACAAAGTGGGAGAGAGAGAGGGAGGGAGTGGGAGAGAGAGGGAGAGACATAAAGACGAAGAGAGAGAGAGTGAGAGAGAAGGAGGGAGAGGGGGTGGGAGGGAGAAACCTAAGAGAGAGGGAGAGGGAGAGAGGTTGGGATGGAGACACCTGAGAGAGGAGAGGGAGAAAAAGTGGGAGATAAGGGGTGGGAAGGAGATACCTAAGAGATTAGGAGAGAGAGGGAGAGAGGTTGGGATGGAGACACCTGAGAGAGGAGAGGGAGAAAAAGTGGGAGATAGGGGGTGGGAAGGAGATACCTAAGAGATTAGGAGAGAGAGGGAGTGAGAGATAGAAGGATGGGAGAGATACAAGGAGTGCAAGAGAGAGACTTGAGAGATGGAGAGGGGGTGGGAGGGAGATGGAGTACTCAAGGGAGAGGGAGTACTCAAGATAGAGGGATTCAAGAAAGATGGAGGGGGTGGGGGGAGATACATGAGATAGAGGGAGAGAGAGAGTGGGAGGGGGTGGGAGGGAGATATTTGAGAGAGAGGGAGAGAGATAGAGGGAGTGAGAGAGAGAGAGGATGTGGGAGAGAGATAGAGGGAGTGAGTGAGAGAGACAAAGAGAGGCCTGAAAGAGGGAGAGGGGGTAGAAGGGAGAGACTTGAGAGACAAAGAGGGAGGGAGAGTGGGTGGGAGGGAGAGACTTGAGGGAGAGAGATTGGGAGAGAGATACAGGGCATGAGAGATAGAGGGCATGAGAGAGAGAGGGACTTGAGAGAGAGAGGGAGAGGTGGTGGGAGGGAGATACTTGAGAGAGATGGAGAGGTAGACGGAGACATATAGAGGGAGTGAGACAGGGAGGGAGTGGAAGAGAGATAGTGCGAGTGACTATGAGAGGGAGACGGGTAGGAGGGGGAGACTTGACAAAGAGAGAGAGGGAGAGGGGGTAGGACAGAGATAATTGAGAGAGAGAGGGAGAGGGGGTGGGAGGGAGAGACCTGAGAGAGAGGGAGAGAGACAGAGTGGGAGAGAGTGAGAGAGAGAGGGGATGGAGATACCTGAGAGAGAGTGAGAGAGAGAGTGAGAGAGATAGAGTGAGTGAGAGAGAGGGAATGGGAGAGAGATAGAGGGAGTGAGTGAGTGACAGAACCTAAGAGAGGGAGAGGGGGTAGGAGGGAGAGACTTGAGAAAGAGAGACAAAGAGAGAAAGATAACAACCTAAGAGAGGGAGATGGAGTGAGAGAGATAAAAAGACCAAAGAGGGAGAGAGAGGGAGAGTGAGAAAGGGGGTTGGAGTGAGATAGATTTATTTAGGTACCTATGTGGGAGGGAAAGAGACCTGACAGAGGGGATTGGATTGAGAGAGTAGTCTAGGTCGCGTGGAAGGGAGTGAGACCTAAGAGATAGAGACTTCAGAGGGATAAAGAGTTATCCAGTTACGATAACGAGTTAGAGAAGGTATGAAAGGTAAAACCTAAACTATCCATTTACGATCATAAACTATGCACTCTAAGCATTATCTAAGTTTTTCACCAAAGAGGGGAAATTCTAGTTTTGTGCAAAGTAGGCCATTTGGCGCTCGCCAAATGGCCTACTTTGGACGTGTTATTTAATAGGATTTGCCAAATTTTCTCATATTTTCCTCCATGCTCCCTGTCTCATTTGCACGTCTTTCAATGCAAGTTTATTAAAAAATCATGATAATGTTAACCTCTCTCTTAGATATCTAAATATATAATTCTTTTTTCATTTTGATTTAGTTAAGGTTTTGATCCATGGATTCTATTGTAAATGCCTTCGTTTTTGGTCAAAAACCAACATGTGCTAGGTTTAGGATAGATTTTTACACGTTCATCAAAACGTGAAACAAATTACATTTTTTGAAACTAGATTCCATTCTACACATGATGAAAAAAAAATCAATTTTCGATTAGTTTGCAAAACAATTGGGGGGGAGCACGCTCAAATTTCAGTTTTTCAGGATGTGTCCACTTTGAAAATTCATAAAATATTATATATTCATTAAAAAAATAATCCGAAAGAAGGAGGATAAACTACATGGTGTTAGCTAATTTCTCACCGTTGGGATTTTTGAAATTCTAAAAAAATGTTAATCAAAAAGGGGGGAGCCCTTAGGCGCTATACTATTTTTTTTTATTAAAACATGACCTTTTTTGCCCCCCACCTTTTTGAGACCCTTAATCTTCATTAATTTCAAAAAAAAATAGTAGCTTAGAAACTAGACTCAAAGCACTTCAACTTTTTTTCTTTCCGCATCTTGAAATTTTGAGCATAAGTATCTTCATTTTCTTGTGCAAATCAAATTTTGTTGATTTCAGAAAAAAAAAAAAAGTGGCATCTTAAGAGCCAAAATTGTGTCACAGATTGGTGCACTTACCCAAGCATCTGCCATCACAAGATAGAAATTACTCTTCAAACACCAAACCATGTCAAAATCCACCCAACTACAATACAAACATCCACCAACCACCCCAACCAAAGCCTACCAAAACCCCAACTACACCCAAAATACCACCATGGCTAATGCCTACAACCCGAGACCTACCCAACAATTATAGGAAAAAACTACCTTACTAAACTAGGGCCAAGCTAACCACCCTTATAGAAAATGATTTAATTCTATGAATTCTAAAAATTCGTTCTTCCAATCCACTCCTCCAACAACCATCAGCCCGAAGAATTTATTTAGGAGCTCCACCACCATCGTCGCTATCATCTTGTGCTTCATGAGCACAAAACCCCTCAAGTCGAGAAGAAACAAATACAATTTGATAGCCTCGTCTGAACCTTGTAGAAGATCCAAGTCGCTTGAACGCAGAATGCCTCTTCCTGCCACCACAACCCTCAAAACCTCATCAACCCCTTCCACCAAATCCTCCCTAAACATTTTTTCAAGCAACAGTTTCGCCTCTACTTTATCCACTTGGTTATCCAGGAGGGAAGCCATAAACCTAGAAGAAATTTTCAAATTGTCCCTTTATATTATTTTTTCTTCAAATTCCCAACCCCCAAGATCATTTTGGTTGCCACCACCACCAAAGAGTCATTGTTAAGAAGGACCCTTTTCAATCTCTAGTCCATAATTTCTCTTAATGAAGTTTGGCGAGTCGATGACTTCAATGAGATTGGGGTATCCGCCCTGAACCTTGCCAACCCATCCACATACACCTCAATCATAAACCTTGAGTGCTTGGCCATCAATACCCAAGCACAGACAACACTCCACCAGAAAGAGAATTTGCACCATCCATAGCCAAAGCCAAATGAATGAAGAAAATTAACACCTTAAATAGATTTAAAACCTCCCAGCAAGGATTACTGCCAAGTAATAATCGACATCCACCTTAACTAATGAGGCACCTCCAAACATGCCAAAACCCAACCGAAGGACTAATTCCATCAATACCCAAGCACACTAGCTGGCCTCTAGAAGGCCACCATCACCTCGCCATCAATAAGCATACGAATTGATGAGATGTTTGCCGCCATCCTCATCCTGTGAAAACTCACCCACTTCGATGACCTTGCCCAGCTCACCAGCACACATGGCCTTTCGACCACGTGTTGGAGGTGCGCCCACCCATCCACCCAAGAATGGGATGGCTATTATCAGTCAATTGTTGATTTTAATAATTTTATTTATTTGCTTTCTCAATTAGTTATCTAGTTTGATTTTTTATTTTTCCTTTTCAAAGATTTCCTGTGCATTTTAAACAATTAATTGATTGTGAACATTTGACTTGATTTTATGATTCATTTAAATTAATTAATAGATTTTATAGTTATAAATAATTTTTTAATTAGAAATTGCATATAATAAAATTATTTAAATTAATTGAACAATGAAAAATATTTAGTTAATTTAATTTGATTAAGTGAATCAATTGGTTATTGATTTTAATTAAATGGGTATTGTAGACATCTAAATTTCATCCCTTACATAAGGTCAAATGTATCCCTTTCATTCATCCATTTCATCTCCTTCATCAACGTTAATTAAATTATTTATTTAATTAATGTTCCCCTTTTCCCCAACGTTCCTAAGGTATTTGATTTAATTAATTAAATACTTTATCCATTAGCCCATCTCCTCTCTAAATTAAATAAATGCATCAATTTATTTAATTTAGTCAATTATCCTCTTCAATTTTAAATTCATTCTCTCTCTCTCCTTGTCACATCCTCCATAACTTTTTCACTAATTTGAATTAATTTAATTAATCCTTTATTAAGATGTGCATATATTTAATTAGGATTAAAATTGTATCCTCCATATCTACCCACTTGCCTCTAATCCTCATTAATTAGCCTAATCACTTGTTTGTACAATTCTAATCCTAATCACTTACCCTTTTTAGCATGTTTTTTTTGGTCAACTTTCACATCTTCCATATTTGGCATAGGTTATCTTCCCTATGTGAATTTAAAATTCACTCTTTATTCCTCCAAGAATCTCCCTCTTCCCCATGTGAATTTAAAATTCACTTTTGATTCCTCCAAAGAATCTTCTCTTCCCCATGTGATCATTGAAAGGTCACATGGAGGTCAAAAACCTTCCATTATAAGGGTTTTGTTTTATCCACAAGGCACTTTTCAACCTCCTCCGTAAGAACCTTGTCTTATCTACAAGGTACTTATCATATGAATTTAAAATTCATATTTATTCTTCCAACCACCTTATCCATTTCAATTATGTGAATTTAAAATTCACAATTATTCCCCCAACAACTTCTCTCTTCTCCATGGTGATTTTTTGAGTGATACTAAAATTCTTCATATGTCACTTTCACCTTCATATGGGAACAAAAAGTTTTTTTTGAAGAAATCCTCTCATCTCCCAAGGTACTTGCAAAGTACTTGTCCTTCCTCCACATCACTTCTACCTTTTACATCTCATCTTGTCATTTGGACACTTCACCCGCTACATGGCAAGATGTGAGGGCTTATGAGTCCTCAACTCACCATAGCCCTTCATCTTGGCCATGGTGGTTCAATCTTGATCATTGAATCCTCTAGAGAATTCAAAATCTTTTATAAATTCCCCCATCTACATTCATTAAAGGATCTTAAGAACTCTTGGGCTAGATTTTAGAAGTTGTGGGATTATGCACTCATATCAAACTTATGCTCTCAAGCCATTCAAGCATTTCAAACCATTTATTGCAGCATTTAACACTTGCATTTTGCATCTTAGCATCCATTATTGCATTCATCTACCTCCATTAATCCTTCAACCACCATCATTGCAAACATGTCATCCAAGAAGCACACATCAACAATATTATCAAGGGCCAACCAAGGATCAACACGAATAAAGGTATAATCTGTTGTTTATTTTTATCTTTATTTTGTTTGTGTTCAACGCAGCTCATCTTGAGGTGTTAGGTGTTATTTGTTTCTCTTGCATTCTATTTAATTTAACATTTTTAGAGTAGCAAATTTCTCCTGATCGTAGGTACTTATAGATTAATATATATATTTGTTTGGTGTTAGAATATCCTTAGCAAAATTTAAATGTCTACATTATGATGACATGGATGTATGATGATTATACTTTTTCTTAGTTCACTTATCATGATGATATCTCATACTTGTTTGTCCTTCTAAGATTATTACTTAAAATTCATAAATATTTTATGAACAACTTACTTCTTATAGTTTTATAAATTGTATCATTATATCAATCTAAAAATATTTCTTCTTTTCACCAACTTATATCTATTATACATCTATTATAGATAACTAGAAATAGGTGAAAAATATTTCTTCTTTTCACCAACTTACATCTATTATAGATAACTAGAAATAGGTGCACATATTAAGACACTATTATTCTTTCAATGAACATATTACAAATAAATATCCTAAACTATTAACTCTAAAGCACTACATTATAATTGCCCCTTGAAAATACCTTTATGAACTACCCAATGAAAAATGTCCCTACGTCCATGTGAAGTTCTATTAAATTAGCTACTCCTTGCCAATAGCCTATAGTTACCCTCATTTAACATTCCATTTTACTTTTTGTTTATAGACAACAATTATGTTTATGCTTATGTTTAAAATGCTTAACAATTGCTAGGATGAATTCTTGAACTAATCACTTAATACGGTGTTCCATAAAGAAAACACTTTTTGCACAGTATCTGGTCTTTAGAGGTGGCATAATGCTCCTCACTTTTTCATTCCCCTGCTGCCATGAATCTTCCTGAAAGCTTCCACATTTAATAACACTACATAAAGGAACATGGTTTCGAGGGAGAACAGAGAGGATTGAACCATTGTATCTCCTGACAAAAAGCAGTGCATCGGTGAGTGAACTACATTCTAAACTCAACTACATTGTTTTGTCTGTTTTCAGTAGTATTAGTAATTGCACTGCAGAGGTTGTGTGAACAGCAAATTTGTGAGATATATTTCTTTATCTAACCTAAGGGTTTATTGAAGTTTTATTTTCATTCCAATGTAATTGTCGTGTTTGTTCAGTGGTATGAATTATGTTGCCTTATCCCGTCTACTTTGCTTCAATTCTGTCAATGGCCTGTTAGGGTTTATAATGTTTTTTTGGGAAAAACCTTTTGTGGGGTGTCCTTTGGTTTAGATGTTATCATTTTCTTCCGTTGAATTTATCCAGGATTTATCCAAAGTCAGAGATGGTAGCTGACTAATATGATTTACCACTCAAGCTCATCCCATTATTAAGACTCTAGTGCAGGCAATTATTTTTTCAAAGCTTTGTTCTTTTAACATTATTGATTATGGGTGCTTAAATTCTTTAATGATATGGCACTGTTATATTGTAGTGTATTTATAGAACTGTTAATTTACGTTTGGGTCATTGAAAATGCTCTGCTATCTCTGATTTGTTTTATGATAGGTACATTTGAACCCTAGCTTAAGGTTTAGTGCTCAGTCTGATCAATTACTAGTGTGAGTTTTGGGAACAGCGAAATGCCTGGACTGGGTTTTGGTGACAGCAGGATATTCTGGATTTTGGGGATGCAGGGACTTCTATTGTAATAATATATAAAAAAGTAAGTTTAGATATTATCAGCAAAACAATAATGTGTCTTTAAATTTCTCCTTAATGCACAAATCCATAAGAGCCGGCTATATGAATACTTCATCTGCTCAAAAGGACAGAGAAGATATTTCTAGCTGAGTGGAGAGATTGTTTGAAATCTCTTATGCAGTGTATGAGAATCTTTATTCATTTGAGACAAGATTAAATGGTAAGCCAGGGGATGGCAGTCCAAATTCAGTGGGTAGATTAGTATTGATAATAATGAAGATTAATCTGTAAGAGCTTTAACATGATAGATGATGTTAGCATCATTGCTTATGCCTATGACTAGGTCCATAGTGACTGGAAGCTCTTGTACTAGAGCTTTCTCACATCCATTTAAGTGTTTGTAATTTGCATTTCACTTCTTGGAAGAGATATTAACTTGTATGTAGTTCAGGTTTTTCAACAGACACTTCTCAACCTCATGTGAAGAACTGGTTTGATCCTTAACAATTCATCCAAAGTATTTATAGCTTATATCATAGGGTTCACTAATTTCCGAGCAAAAAGTTGGAAATCCAGCGAATTTAAAGAAAACCCAAAAAAATCTTTCAATTTGCTTTAAAATTCATATAGAAAAGGGTTAAGGTTTTTTTAATTAGAATGCATTTTCAATTTTTTTTGGGTCTTTTTTTTAATAATAAAAGCAACACTCAAATTATAAAATATAAAATATAAAAATTCTCAAGCTTCACTGTTATTTTATGGGCATCTTTGTCCTGCGAGAGTGTTTAGCATTTTGTTGGCAGTCTGGTGTTTAATGTTGACCCTTGATGTGGTGATCGCTATTGCAAATGTGGGCGTTGTGGACTGCCCTGTGTTAAATGTTGTTGCTGCATTACACACTATTGGCCTGTTGTGAGTACTGTTGTGACTGCAAGATTTGAAGAGAAATAGGACTCCGACCATGTATAATGATATAAAATGGGTGATTTCAAACATACCATCAATTTTTTTATAGAATTATTGTTATACATATTTACAGTCATTCGTCAAGTGTGGCATAATGCAAATTCTCCTTCACTGTTCTGCTCCATCACTTTGGCTTCTACAGATTCGCAACACTTCTGTATTACAGATTGAATGAAGACTGTACTGAAAGAAACAGCAACAGCAAATGTTTTTAAAAATTTACTCAGGGTTTTAAAAATATATTAACATTTTTCATTCATCTTTAGTTTTTTAAATTGAAAGGTGCACTGAGATGTGAGCAGGACATCTCTGGTCATGGAAGACATGAGCCAATCTTAGAGACGCATCCCAAGGGGTGGGAGACATTTCCCTACAATACTGTGAGCAAACAACCATAACATCAGATTTATGTGGAGAAATCTTTTTGGGAAAAGCTTTGCCATCAAAGAGAATACAAGTCTGTATTAATCAGAATAAAAGTGTGTTACATCAATACATCAACTTCTCCATTCAATCTGACAACATTATAGCAGCATAATAATATCCACCTGCAACTATCTAGTGCTTACAATTTATATGCAACCATAAAACCATGGTAAAGGCCAAAATGCCATGCCCCCATGAGCAATTATTCAATGCATCATGGATAGCAACCATTCAAAAACATCTTTGACATCTTACATATCATGGGCGCACTTCCCAAAAATTGCACTTTTAAAATGGAGACAGTAACTCCTAAGGGATCTACTCGATATCAAAAAGATGCTACACTCTCTCTCTCTCCCGTAGTGTCTAGGAATAAAGAAGTGTCATAAATGCATTCAAATCACTCCATAACTGCCATTGTCATTGATAACCTCCCTATTGAATGCCATAGAATCAGTAGCCTAAGTCACAAGAATAACTCCTCATGGGCATCGAAGTATTAATTCCAAGAAAGTTGGAGATATCAAAAAGAACACAATATTTTGAGAGAAGAGGAATTAACTATAAAATTGCTATCTAATCTATCCCAACAAGCAAGGAGAGCTAGTCAGATTGTTGTGGCTATCCACGAATGACAATCAGTAACATTCTCATTTACCAATTTATGTTACACTTGTCTATTGATCTAGTGGATGCCTATTTGGTGCATAGTACTTTGAATGTCACCAAGAACTATTAAGAGTACCACAAATACAAAATGGCTTCAAGGGACCCCCCTTGTGCTTAGATCCTTTTCACCCCTTAGAGAGCAATGGTGCCCTTTGATGTTAGTTTTCTTTTTTCTGGTTGACGTGTTGAGCCACTGCCTTTGTTGAATGCCAAGGGATGTACGCGATATCTATACTTGAGCACTGAGAAGAGGGGTGATTATATACCCATGATATCTCCTCAAGGTATGTGTGAAGGCTTCCTATACATAGAAAGCAGATTATAGAAAAACTATCCATGTTATGGAGTCAATACCAATGTTCGCTTGAAATCAATATTGTCTTGCATGGTGCAAGTCTAAATCCGTTACATATAGGAGTGAAGTTGAGAAACCCCATATGCTCTAGCTCTGAGAAGAACTATGAAGCTTCCCATATGAGCATGAAAGTGACCTGCTAGTGGTGCAAAACCACAGAGGTGATGTTCTCTAAGATGATGGTAGTGTATGCATGGATGTATAAAGGATGTGTTGTTATCCAGCATGTTAGTGATATGGAAAGCTTTGCGCTTGTAAGTATGTTGCAGAAAGCTGTGTTGATAACCAGCATATTATTCAGACGGAAAGCTTTGTGCTTGTAAATATGTTGCACAGAGAAGGTGACCATTTCCCCAACTGTAATGGTCCACCCACCCATAATGTTGTTTCGGCAAATGCACATTCCTTTGCACAAGAATGTCTAAGAATCAACAAATGGATCAAGAACAAAGTTGCATGAACACGGATATGGATGCAGATACGGATATGGTATTGGATACGGATATGACCATTTTTTAAGACCTCCAATATGGATTCGGTTGGATACAACATTCACAAAAAACACATACACATATATTTTCTAAGTAATTAGAGGAGATTTTCATTTCTTCAAAAGCAAATAAGAAAATATAAATTTAAATAATATTAAAATTTAAATATTAATAATTTAGTAAAGAATAAACAATTAAATATATATTAATAATTTTATTTATATTTAAAGAATATTTTTGTTGTTCTTAGATCTCTAACGTTTAACAACATAATATAAATATTAAATATTAAATATAAATATAAAATTATAAACAATTAACTTTTTTAAATCTATAAAAATTAAAACGCCAAAAAAATAGTATAGTTATACTCGAAGAAGACTTAGAAAAATGGGTTGCTGAAACAGAAAAACATTTCATTTGTCTTCCTCACTTGGTGTAGATTTTATTTATACAAAACAAAAAAGAATTGCATGATTGAAGTCGTTTAAGATTACATTTAGGAAGATTCATGTCAGATTTTTTGAAAATCAAATCACATAGTATCCGGCACAGTTGGAAAAACAATATTTTCTGGGCAAGTGTGGGTACGGTATCCAACGTGTATCTATGGTGTATTGTATCTGTATCTGTATCTGTATCGGATACAGGGATACACGCACACAGAGAGGGGCAGGGGCGTATTCGGCTACTATGATCAAGAATGGTTGCTATCCCAACATGATTCAGTTGTATGACTTTTGTGATGACATTGGCTGCATCTAACTGAAGTGTGTTATGTTTTATGTGTCTTCACCAAGGTCTTTGCATTTTTGTTGCAGTCAAACCATGTCATATTTTTGCATAGAATGAGGCATACGTTGTCATTGGAATTGCTGTTGCAACGTTGTGGTTGAGAAGTCCACTCGTACTACGCTTGATGCTTCCTCTGCACAGAGCATTGTTGAGAGGCCTGAATCTGTAGTTGCTCTGAATATTATTGAGATGCTCGGGCAGCTCCTTCCAATCTGACATAGAGATGCGGGGTTAAAGTATTGGAGCACAAGTGGAGACTTGGCAATGAACCGGTATAACTTATTAATTAAAATAGTCACACCTAAGTTTCAGCTAGGTAACCCTGCAGAAGTCCACATTTCCATTTGTATAATTATACCTATTTATTTGTTTCTGAGTGTTGCCAGTATTGCTGTTTTTTGGCAATTAACCTGTGTAAACATCTTTCTGGCTACTCAAGTAATTATGCTGATAAGATTTGTATTAAACACAGATTCACATTTCATTAGAAAAGGTCTTGCGCATGGGTTGTTCATGTACATCTACACTTTTTGTTTTTAGAAAGTTTCTAATGAATTTTCAATGCCAGATCCAATGGGAAGCAGAAAGATAGGATACATGTCGAGAGTAATGAAGGTAAGGGATTCAGTCTCTCATCTGGGAGCAATCAGATAATAGATTCGTATTATTTCAAGATTTTAGTTTAGATAACTTAGCTTGGGAGACTGATTCGATGCTTATCGTGGTTTAATATTTGGTGTTTCTTAGATGGTCTTGTGGCAATGTTTTATATCTTGCCCTCGTTTAATTTAATATTAATTTTTTTCAGGTGAAATATGAAGACGAGATGAGGCGGATTATTCTGAAGGCTGAAGATGGGAGACCAGACATATCTTTGGAGGACTTGAAATCCAAGATTTGTAATGTTTTCGAGTTGAATGGGGATGCCCATGAGCTTAAACTAAGATATACAGACGAAGATGGTGATGTTATTGTTATAGCAAATGAGGATGATTTTCTCGATGCATGTAAACAGAATCTCTTCCCTTTACGTGTGGAGGCTTCATTTGGTAGAAACAAAGGAAGTTATCTAAAAAGCGGTGCAATTAGCTTACATAATTTGGGGCCATGTGGTGGAGGAGGGGGAGCATACTGGAACGATGGAACATTTGAAGGAATAAATGGAATTACTGTAACCATGGATCCAACATCTTTGGTTTCCATTCAGATCAATTATGCTACCGCAGATGGTACCACTCACACTGCAGCCCGACACGGAGGAGCAGGAGAGGCAATTTGTACGGTAATTAATCAATATGCCTTTTATGAGATTCTCATTTTCAGTGTTGTTTATTGCAAATAGGTATTCTCCTTTGTTTCTTCACATATTGCTTTTGTTTGTTAAATACGTTGGGTGGTGTGCAGAAATTTAAGTATCCAAACGAAAAGCTGCAAAAGATAAGCGGATATTGTGGAATTGTATGTGAAACATGTACAGTCATCAAAGGTTTATCGTTTGAAACCAATCTTGCAAAATATGGTCCATTTGGTGTAGCAGATTGGGCTACTTTTGAGTTTGATTTAAGAACAAGAGATGTGGTTGGTGTTTATGGCCGAGCTTGTACTAGATACTTGGGCTCAATTGGTCTCTACGTGCTTCCTTAATGCTACCAAAAAACTCAACTTGGGAAACAAAGCCAAATCACAGCTATAAATGTAGTTCGTAAGGAAACGTCCTAATCTGCTTTGTTTCTTCTCTAAGTCTATCTGACCAAGTGTTATAGGTCTGTACTAAGTTTGAATGGAGTTAATTCAGTTAATGGTACTTTGCTGCTCTTTCAGACGTGGAAGGCAAACCACAATTGTTCCACAAATGTACAAACCAGATAAGGCTCTGAAGGTTGAAATTTCGTTTCTGTATTGTCTTATAAGTTACAACAGCATTTCTATTTCCAAAAGAGAAAATGAATCTATCAAGGTGGTTGTAAAGGAAATGTTGTTATCTGTTTTGTTTGTCTTTCTCACCATGCTATGTTTAGTGTAGTAAGTGGGCATTAAGTGTGGGTGCAGTTAATTCAGTTTGATGCCAACATCTTCATTCATTCTGTTGGAGTTAGAAAGCTTTGAAATCTATAACCTGTAATCTTTTTTTTTGTGATATTAAGTCAAAACATTCTTATTTTGAGTGTTTCTGTTTTAGGAGGGGAAGGTGATAGCGAAGCTTACTTTTGCTTGTCAACTTGAAGAATATAATGTATTTACATATAATTACAGCATAAATTAAGTGTCTACCTTGCTCTTCAGAAGCCAATTGATTTACGATTTTGACTTCTACGAGCCAAAATTTATTCTTCTATGTTTCTGATATTTGCATTCTTGTTATGCTCCTAATCTAGCTATTTAGATATTTAATTTATAAAGAGATCTATGCTTTCAAATATAGTTATTACATAGTTTTATAATAAAAAACAGAAAACTTGCTAGTTGGAAAACACTCATATTCTTTTAGATTGAAATGAGAATGATTTATTTTTGGTGTACCCACTTCTTGGAATAATAGCTGCTAGCTTGTGACTTGAAATCAAAGTTTACATACGCGTTAGATAGCTCAAGCAACAAACTCAAGGGCCTTGAGGAAGGAAAATTTCCACTTTATAGAGCACCAAAATCCAAAAGCATGGAAAAATAATTTAAAAAAAAATAATAATAATAAAAATAAGATTTTCATAATATCACAATAAAGAACAATTTTGATAATAAAACTAGTAAACTATCCTTGTTGATAAGTTATCAATGTCATGTCTGCCAAATCAATGGACATTAATCAATACAAAGCTTATGTAAGGGACATTGTATGTCTGCTTTAAACTCCTATGGATGCACTCAAGATCCTTAAAATTATTCACCTTTACATATATAGAATTTGAGCTTCTTTAGTGAATGTCCAAAGTTTAGATTTTGATTGTTAATCATTTGTCAATGTGCATTAGACCATAGTTAGCACCTTTATAGCCTATGTGTTGTCTTATGTACCACCTCTCTCACTTGAAGTATGCTCACAAAGTTCAAAACCCTTGTTAGAATGTGTGCATTGTAAGAAATACAAATGCAACATTATTTTAATAGTGACAAGCATAATAGACAAATTGTTAAAACTTAGATACTTTTATTCATTCATTCTCTCTGTTACAATGATTAAACTATTAGGTTTATATGTGCTTAACCCTAGTGTAAATGACTCAAGTCTACATGTGCAAGTTTTAAGTTTTAGCGAGTCAATCTTGTAATAGTGAAGTGCATGGGTGCTCCAAGTAACTAGAATGTAACTACACACACTCTAGTCAAGTAGATTGTAACTATGTGCACACACAATTAATTGACAAATACCTATAGATGATTATGTTTATTTTAATTAATTGATTATAATGGTGCATCATGGATGGAAGATATGTATAGTGTCAACATCCTCTTAGTACAATATTGAGTTTGCTCCTCCAAACACTTAGAACAAAATAAAGCAAAAACCCAAATATGATCTCCAAATTGGTGGAATCATGGAACCACATTTTGACATAATTGCTAAGTTTACATATTCAAAATATTTCTCAATTATGTGCATACAATAATTATTGTGCATTGATGGCATTGCAATTGGTGTGGAATATTTCTTCATGACCATCACCATTGACCAAATTGCAATATGAATTCTACAAATTTTGAAAATAGCTATATAAATTCTATGATGTCTTCACCTTGAGTTGTTTTTTGAGGTGCATTGTGTTGAGAAAGAGGCATCATTGTGGCTTATGGTTTTTCCATCTATGTGTTGATTGAGTCCATCATAGTTGGGTTTAAGTCTCCATGTTCAAATTCCTTTTGGAGCTTGTCCAACATGGATATCTTTGAGGCTAGGTGCATATCAACTAGAGCATTCCATGTGATTGCTACATGAAGGACCAAGCATATGAAGGAAAGATCCTTGTCAAAATCATTATGGTTGACTTGGATGAACCCCAAAAGATTGATGAGCACACTCCTCAAAGTAGTTAAGTCAATTATTGGCATAGGTTGTGTGACAAAGATCATTGGAATTTCTTCCACTAAAGTATTTGCGGAGATTGAAACATCTTCATCAATTGGAACAAAGAAACCAATAGATGGATCTAAAGGGGTGGAGATAAACAAGGTACATGCTAATGTCTCCAAACATGCCTAAGTTTTCAGATTGTCATTTAGATTTGTGATTGGATCCATGTAATCAAAAGACTTACATTTGCAATGAGTATATATTTTTGAAGTTGATGAAGGTGACTAGTACCATGTGATATGCCATCTTGGAGCATTATGATATGCAATAGCTTTGTATTTGTTCGTATTGTGCATTGTGGTGTGACATGTAATGTATCAACATTGTGTTTGCATTGTGTAATGTGTTATATCATGGCATGAGTAAAGGCTAAATACATGGAAGTGATGCTACCATTTGTTAGGGCATTGAGGTCCACCATGATACAATTAGTTCCATCAACTTGTTGCTTAATACTGATTAACTTCAATGGTAAGAATGTAGTGAAATTTTGCATGACTAAGAGGGCTAGTAGAAAATAAACACATTGACACACTAATTGCCAAATTATCCTAAAAAAGAAGTTGGGCTCTTGGTCTAATTATAAGCATGTGGGTAGCAAATGCTTAGTTGGATAGAAGATCTTGGCCAAAAGATGGGGGTGGTTGTGCTTAAGAGTCAATGGGATGCAATTATTTTAGATTTTTATGACGAGATATTTGGACTAGTGCTTGTTGAGAAGTTAAAGGAGAGTGCACAAGAAGTGGAGATCAGGTAGAGAAGGCTTGCATAATTTGGACAAGAACTTGGAGAGGAGATGGGGATGCTACACGTTGGGTTGGTGCTAATTGAGGCATTTGATGTTGTATGTGTTGTTTTTTTGGTATTTTTGTTTACACTTTGCTATCTTCCTTTATTTGAATATGAAGCCCAATATTTATGTGACTGCACTTTTGGTGAGGAGAAGTTGGCTACCCTTTCTCTTAGTGAATTTCTATGTGGCTTGTGAAGATTTTGCATGAGCTTGTTGTTGATGCATGGGGGAATTAACCATCAAAAGAAATATTACATCCACTTATGTGTCATTCATTAGCAAGAGTATTTTTGTCTCAACAGACCATGTAGTTCCCAACCATACATTAACTCTTGCCTTGTCCTAATGTTTCTTATGATTGAAGGTTATATTGAGTTTATTATTATATGGTATATTTGCAAGATGGATATATGCCTTGCTAGATTGTGTGTCCTAATTGGTTATTATATCTTACATCATTTATAATATTTGTTGTCATATCCGTTGTTTTCCTTGAGTTTGTAGGATATATATAGATGTTTGACCAATGCAAATATGTGGAAGTTGGGTGATTGGGTGAATATTTTTTAATCACTTAATTAATTACAAAATGATGATTTCAACCACAACTATGATGAGATTTAAATCTCTCCTCTCAGAAAGGGGAGGCTCCCTTCTTATTGCTCACTAAAACAACTAGTAACTTACCTAGATTATGTACACTAAATGTATCCATGGGTGTTACATTCATCTTTTTCTCTTGTTTCAAAAAATATATTTTCTCTTAAACAAATTACAATAATACCTCATGATAATTATAACACATAATTCACCACAAAATCCTAGATCGAGCAGTAATAAACAATATCTACTTGATTAAATGAAAGAGTAAACAAAGTGATACCAACGAATGTTGGTAACTAGAAAACCACAAAAGATCAAAGTCTTTTGTTGTCTTCAATGATGATTTTAAAAGATATAGAATGAGGCATGTTGCAGCTCAAAGTCTTCAACACATGCCACCAAAAGATCCACAAAATGCAACAAATAACCTACATTCCAAAGTCTTCAAATTATTAACAATACATACACACAAGAACATAAACTTCAAATGTAATAAAGCAACCCAAAGTCTACAAAATCAGATTTGAATCCCCTTTCAAATATATGATATAACACCACTTATTCAACCATTTACAAGAAAATGTAATGAGGACATAAGAACAATCTCACACATAACAAAGTAGATCCAAAGCAATCTCAATATGTTTTTCAAATGGGCAACGCTTCACTTCAAAAGATAAAAGGTCCCTATTACAAAAGAGCTCCCTCATATATATAGAGGAGAGCCAAGAGCTAAAATAGGAAAGCTAAAACTAACTTGACTTATTCAACAGTAGAGTTTGATTTGATTTAGGACTTCTCTATTTTTACATGTAATTGCATATTTACAAAAGACGTGTAATATGTCATAAACTAATTACATATTGCATAAGGGAGAAAACTGAAAAAATAAGTTAAGTATAGAACATGCACGTTCCTTCATTCTTCACCATCCTTTTCCAAGAAGTCTTCATATTTCTCAATTTCACTTAGACTTCTAAGTTATCTGATCCAATAGTATGACTGGAGATAGTGAGCACTCATATGACTGAGTCCTCAATGGTGATGCAAGTTTTTTAGTGCCTTTCAAGTACTACCTTTAGGTTATCCAAAGTGAGTTGAATGTCCATCAATCTATCGACATAAGCTAATGAAAAGCATCATCTTTAAACTCTTTTTGTATTGATGATGTGAACCCTTGGATAATTGTGTCAGAGGGAAGAACTTCCTGGTTGTCATCAAGCACTTGACAAGGTAGCCCTTTTATTTTGGTGACGAGATTTGAACCTTTATCTTTGCTAACCTCCTAAGCTTTTTGTAAGTCTTGGATCAGATCATTGACGACATTCAACTTATGCTTCATGGTGGGTGAACCCACATAAGTGGTGAACACTTTTGTGGAGGAAGGGAAAAGTCATTTTCCCTCCCTACACAAAGTGAAGGGGTTCAGTCGAACCATTATAGTGGTTCGGTCGAACCACCGGGTTCGACCGAACCCACCGTTCGCTCGAACCCCATTAACTTATGAGAAAAAGTATTAAAATAAAGGGGTTCGAGCAAACATGGGTTCGGCCGAACCCCTTTAATAGAGATTTAAAAAAAAAAACTCTCACTTTCACCAACAGAGTTTGGCGAATAGTGACAGAGGCGGCCGGCGAAAAGGGCAGTGTGTGCAGCGAACCAGCGAAGAAGCACTTGCACAAACATGGCCCACAAACACGTGAACCTTCGAGCAACATCCATCACCCTCCAACTCGTCCTCTCAGATTGGTTGCACTGTGCAAAATTCGTGGCATGAATTTGTTTGAAAGTTTCTAAAGCATTTTCAAAAAATCCATTCACATAGTTAAACGATTTGTTGTTGAATTTAAATGTTTTGATGGGTATCCATACCCTGTTCGAAAACCCCCAAATTTTCTTAAATGCTTTGATGGGTATCCATACCCTGTTCCAAAACCCCCATTTTTTCCATCATCATCTAATCTAACTTTCTTGTTATACTATATTTTTAATAATTTGAATAATTGATTCCATGTTTTTAATTTGTTTTTGATAATTGAAAATAATTTTGTTTTGATTATTTTGAATAATTGTATTTGATTGGTATATAATTCAACATAACACCAAGAAAATAATCAAAGACTCAAATATCCGAAGAGTATGAAGTTGAGAATTCAAAGAAAAGATAATAAATGATACAACTTCATGAAACTAAGAAATTGAACTCCATAGATGAAGATATATCATCTTTTCCAATTTAATTAGATCATGAAACATTTATTCAAGGTATGGATTTAAGAAGAATTTGGAGAAAAAAAAGGAAAATGTAAAACTTCATGTAGTTAAGAAATTGAATCACAATACTATAACTCCACTCAAATTGAAATATTTATGTACATATAACATTCATTAATCCAACCAAAAATACAAAGGAAGATAGAAAGACCTTGAAACTTGGTATTATTTTAAACTAGTGATGATCATGCACTTATTCTAGAGAGTTGTGCAAGGTTAATTTTAGATTATATATGGAAGTAGTAGGAGCATCATATTTGGTTAGCATATTACATATAGTCAAATAATTGTGCATTAAAATTTATATATTCACATATATTTTATTGGCTAATTAGGATGCATAAAAAGAGTGGTGTTCAATATATATGGAACTTATTAGGATGGATGAGAATTTAGATGAAATATACTTTAGATCTAGTGCAAAGTTGATAGATGAAACACCAATTATACAATATTGTTTAACTCTATAATTGGTCTAGGTAATGAAGTAAAGTCTATTTCATAAATTTTTTGGTTGGTTGAAAAATATAGCATATAAATATGAATATGTTTTCACATTGAAAAAAATGATTTACATATATCACTTTGACTGATCCAAAATAATATTTCACTTACTTCACATATCATTTTGATAGATCATGTGTGTTTTGGATCATGTGTTACACCTATGTATATTGGCCTCTTTGCATATTTTTCTAATCAAGAAAGGCCTCATACAATCCAAAAATAACAATATTTTTTTGTAACTTTGAGCTAAGCCTATAATTGGTGATCTTCTAAAAGAGAAAAATTAATTAGAATTTAGGGTTTTCCTTCAATACCCACAACTTTAATGATATGTTCGCACAATCTTCTCCCCTCAAATAAGTCATCTAACTCAACCTCATTATGTGTGGATGGGTGGATTATCTTAGATACAACTCAAAGGAGATTACCTTTGTCATTTTTTATTATAGAAGCAACTCAAATTGGAGTTCAATTACCTTTGCAAGCCTCATCCACATTTATTTATTATCTTCCAAAATGAGGTTCCAACCATCTGATTTCCATCATACCCACCTTACTCAAGCAATAGGAGAAACCCAATAGGAGACTGAAACCTAACTCTAAGTTATTTGTCATCCTATTGTCCTAGCTAGTGAACTCAATTGCTATATGTGAAACCATTCTAAATTTGGCTGAAATATTCTCATAAATGATGATTTCAATTTTATTTTGTAAAGAATTAAATGGGATGTCCCTATCATTAAATATTCATCAATTTATTTCTTTCCATAAATTCTAACTCATCTTAAATGGGCTAGCCTTCCATATTCTATCCCAAGTGGAATTAAATGATAAGCATAAATTCTCAATTGATAAATAGAGATAAGAGATATTGTGAGAGGGAATTAGACCATTCTAACTCACAACAATGCTAATTCTAGAACTTAGAAGAATATGAATAGTTGAGTAATAGGTGATTGGAAGATTATTTAGTAGACATGCATAGTAGAAACCTTAGAGATAGATATATGTGAAGACAAATGTGTGACTTGTCTAGATATCCTATAAGTATTCTCATGTGAAATTTTATCTAAGGAAAATGCACTAGCTTTTGGGAGGCATGATTTCCCCAACACAATCTAGAAAGCCAACCTAAGGAATTTAATATTAAATTTTCCATTTGATAACCTGATTTGATTGAATAGTAATGCAATAGTGCCCATAAGAAAACCACAAACAAAGTGGATGGGACACACCAATCAAATAACCATAAAATCACATGAACAAATTCCATATGCAATTCCAATGGACAAAGAAGGAAAATAGAGTTAAACAAGGAAGGTATACAATCCATTTTTGTATTCAAGCATAAGAAAGATCTTCTCACAACCTTATCAATCAAATATAGCTTGACCAAAATTTTAAACATCAAATATTGATAATACAAGTTCATACCATTTATTTATCAAGGCCTCAATAGCACAATTTTAATTCGCAAACATATTTCATAGATATTTTGGTAACATCATTACCAAATTTTAAAATTTCCAAGAAACACACTTTTTAAAAATTAAATATAAAAAATATAATATCTCCTCAAAATGTTGATTTAATAGATGTTTTTAAATTGTATCCAAATTATATTGAAAGTATCCATGATGAAATATAAATTATTTAACCTCTTGATCACAATCCTCATATACAATATATTTAAATTCTCCAAAACACCTACATTTAAATATTAAAAAACGTTAAGCAAAATAAAATTGACATCAACTACAACTTAACATTTATTACAAAAAATATATCGGAAGATTAAGAATCACTACTTAAAATTATATAAATTATATTAGATGCCACCTTAAGATCTATATCATATGTCTCCACAAAGAAATAAAATTAGCAGTGCTTCTCTTGTGACCAACTCACATCTAGAATCTTCACCTCCACTCTTCAAATTGTATTTTACTATCTCATATCTCTTTTTCTCAAACATTTTATTTCCCAGATCATTTTTCTTCCATCATGGGTACATGATATATAAACTTTGATAACCCACCGCATTGTAAACGCTTCTCATTTAAACACATTTTTACAAAAACTACAATCATTGTATCTAACACATTAAAATAAATCTAATAAGTCCTTGGATAAATTTGGTATTTTAATTGTACCACACTCTTGTAAAATTTGGTTAGTATACAAAGTATAATTAATATTACATAATAGTTCATGATAGATAAAAACTACATGTCGTATTTACAATATGTATTATAAATTTTAAGAGACATACAATAAAAAGGCTTACAAGATTCAAATTCCCTTTGTGATATTTTTAAATGAATATATTTTTCAAGAAATTTTACACAATTTTGTTTGGCTACATTCCAATTAATGTTTAATATGTGGTGTGTGGTCTTGATCACCAATTTTTTTATTTTAAAACATCATTTACATTGAGTGATACTCTAGAGTTAAAGTGCCAAAATCATTCAATTTCATCATTTGTGTTATTAATTAGCTTTTTATGAACTCATGGAATCCTACCATTAAAATCTCAAGTACCATTTTCAATAGGACTATCTAGTCTTGATCTTATTGCTAGTGCTTTTCACAATATTTTACAATTTATGCTTAAAGTGAAGATGAGTTTGCCTCATTAATCAAACCTTTCTTGATTTATTTCTCACTATTGAGGTTTTTATTACTCTACAAGTAGCTCTTTTATCTTTCTACTTACTAGTAATCCTAATAGAATTGAGAGAATTAAAAAAAAATTAATAATAATTTTATTTTAATTAGAAATTTTGATTGCCTAAATATTTAATTTATTTTGTAAAGGTCTTATTTTTTACAACTTTAGTAATTTTACAAAAGTATTCATTTAAAATTTTTGAAGCTCAAAATTGAATGGTTCATGATGATCTCTTTAATTTAAGACTTTATCTTATGTTCTCATCAATTTTAAGTAACCATTTTTGGGTTCTAGAATTATTACAATTTTATCAAGCTCATTAGAAAATTTTGAATATGGGATATCATTCTTATTCGGAAAGGTCCTCTCTTTTCTTAAGTAACTTGGAGATACAATGACTTTCATTTTTTTTATGTGTGTTATCAATTTTATTAATATTATCAACAATTGGATCATGGAGTATAATTTTAATATCATGGGGTTCATTTCTACATTATTCAAAAATATTTCTAAATTTGAATTCTTATTTTTCTATGATGTTACTCTTTTCAATATGTGTTTCATAACATTTTGCAACATTTTCCCTTTCATGTTCAACATTTTTATTTTTATTATGGCTAAATAGTTTATATAATATTAAATAATTGTCCTATGTGGTATATAATTTTTTTACTTGTGAAATTCATCCATGTTTTAAAATCCTTTTGATTTTATGTGGAATGGGAGCCAAATCAAAATTATTCCAAGTCCACTATAAGCCACTTGGATAATCCACATGGTTCAAATAATTAAGCATATAACCACCCTAGATATCTTCTATGATATATTTACATTCATATAATTCTAAATAGGTAATTAATCATTTATTTCCATTTTGATAAGACTTTAGTTCATGAGCCATCAAGACCTTTGGGAAGACATATAGTGTCCCATTTAATAAGAGGAATACACTTACTTTCATTTGAACCACCCCATAATAATTTCTTTATTGTTTTATCTAAATCTTGAGAGATCTTCAAGAGGATCAATAAACATGACATCATATAGATTAGAATGTATTAGATCATAGCTTTAAGCATTAAGATTCTTCCATCCAATTTCAAACGATTATATTTTCATGAAGTAGATTTTTTTTGGGAAGCACTAATGTTGTCCTTCCATAGTTTAGAAATCATATTTACAAGCTTATCATTTGTCTCATTTTCTTCTCTTATTTGTGCCTTCAATAATGACTAAATTGATTTTACATGACCACCAATGTTAAGTAATGATGTTTTCCCTTTATTACTAGTTGTAGGAAATAAATCTTAGATGCAACCTTTATCAATGTTTTTTAAACTGTCTTTAATGACACATTTTGTACTAGAGTGCACACGCACACTTGTAAATTTAAATTTTAGAATTGTTTTAGATTATGTTTTTTGTGCAATCTAGTAATGTGAATGTTTTGATTATTAAAAACTATGATAGATGTTGAACATGTTTTTTGTTAATGGTATGGAAATATTATTGATGAGTAGATGAATTATTAGAACTATTTTAGATTTCTATTCCTTATATCTAGATATATTATTTAAACTAAGGTCTCATTGCTCCTTTAGGTACACATACATACATACATAACATGGATAATGCAAATGTTCCACCTCCGGAATCTTTGTTTGCACATACCACTAATGAGATTAATAAATTGAAAGACTCATTAGCGCAAAGTGCAAACCCAGGGATATATTCTGAACCATGCATGTCAATATTGCATAGTCTTGAAAAACTAAGAGATGAACTTGAGAGGACTAGTGCATTTTCTCCAGATAGAGTAGATGCTATTCTTTCCCGCATGCGGGAAGAAGTACATGGTGAGGTTCCCCTTAAACAAATACAGGATAGTGTGACCAAAGAAATGATAAAAACCAATTGTTTTCCATTTTATCAAAATGCACGTAAGGTTAGGGGATACCAGGTCACTAGATGTGTCGATCGTGCTATGGCCTCATTGATCTACCCACAATTTCTCGCAGCACATGGGCAATACCCAAACAATGACCATATTCCATTATATTTTGTTTAGCAGTTGTATGCTGAGGTCCATTTGGGCCTCAAAGTCAACTACTTGGAAATTCCACCATATGTTGGTCAGGGGCGTGGCAGGATTGCTGATAGACCCACTTATCATCGAGCAGATAGACCGACCCCAGTGTTTAGGGTATTGGTTGGTGAGAGGTCTCCTGCTCTCACACCAGCTCTAGCCCCCATAGCAAATGAGGTTGTCGTTGCTTCCCAAAAGGAAGCAATTGATACTATAGGTGACATTGCAGTTGCCACCACTAGGATATATGTTGATTGTGTAGGTTAGTATTTGATGTCTAGACGTCCCCGGCCCATGCCATATTCAACACAGTGAACCACCATGGATCCTTTCACAGTAGCAGGCATCCCTACTCCCACAGAGCTTGAGGCAATTATAGGAGATATGGCATGTAGGACTCTACATTGTTTGTCTGAGGAACTCTTGGAGGCATATGCCTTCATTGCATCAGACTATGGGATCAGTATAGAGCATGTTAGAGATCGTTTGGCATGTGGAGGTCGTTCACTTCTAGGATCCCATCACTCTCAACCTAGCACTAGTGCACGTCAGGATCCACCATCTGATCATTCGATAGCTGCACAGACTATGGGTTTTACTAAGATGTTGGTTGGTGCCAGTTCGTTATTGTCGATGCCATCTCACCTACATAGTCCTCTCCACTCATCATTTTTGGCACGACATGAGATAGATCATAGGGATGCAGATCTTGATTCGTCGCTTGATCGTATAGTTGATATGGTGGAGGCGGTCGTTTCAGAGGACTCAAGTCATCCAATATCAAATGATGTGCATGTGCATGTTTCAATTCCTTTATAATTATTTTTAAATTTTAGTTTTAATAACTAGATATTCATGTACTGATATATATGAATTTATATATTTGTAGGTGGACATACCTAATGTCACTCCTAGCCTTGTTCTAGATCGTGCACATTGGCGTGACTCTGTGGATGAATCTGATGCTAGTGGACATGTGAGTTTTAAATTTTTATATATACATGAATATGTATGCATATATCTATATACATATTTAATATAAATTATATGTATTTAACACATTTTGTACACCATTTTATTTGCAGGGCTCAACACATCCATCAGAGCAGGATCGTTCTCATTCAAATGGTTGTTCGACTAGGATTCGACATTCATATTAGGCCATGCATTAGATTTATGATCATTACTACATGTATTTTCTTATATGATGATCTTTCTAGTATTTGACATTTCATTATCTCTAACTTACATTTGCTATATATGATGATTTTTAGTATTCGACATTTCCTTATATGATGATCTTTAGTATTCCACATTTGATGATCTCTAACTTACATTTTCTTTTATGATATACATACATTTGGCACTTTTCTTATAACATGTTACATGTTTATACATTGATCAATATTGAAATTTTTACATGTTTATATGATATATGTATACATTTGCTTATATTCAATATACATACATTTGCTTATTTGATGATCTCTTACAACTTACATTTCCTTATATGATATATACATTTGATCTCTCTAGAGTAGAATTTTAGGAAATGAATGCCACTTTATAATTAAGTTCATTCACATGTTGATCACAATAAATATTTTGCACACGCATGCCTTGGATATATATGATCTTGAATGTTTTCCTTCTATGTATATTTTTTCATAAGATGGACCTCTATAAGCACTTGCAACTATTTATAGATCTAACTAGGAAAACCTTAGTGATAGAATATTCCCTCTCAAAAATTGGTTGCATTCATAGGATATAAGAAATTGCTAGAAAAGAGAAACAATAGTACATGGGGATTAAATATAATCTCAACATGTAGGCATATAATATTTTAAAAATATAATCATTTAATCATATAAAAATAGAACCATATACTCATATAAGCATTAAATTATAACTTTTGGCATTAAAGAAAAAATCTAAAATCCTAACTAACTCAAGAAAACCTTTTATTGAGCATTGTATGATTGTGCTCAAGATAACAATGATATGCATGTTCTCATTATACTAGCATAATATTACCATTCTTTGGATGATAAAATTAATAACATGATTTTATATTAATGATCAATGTTGAAGATAATATGTTGAGGATGCATTTATAGGTTTTTGAAAGGATGAATGGATGATCTAGACTTGATATTGAATCTTGAGTAACTCCATTAATTTTGGAGTTAATGAAGAGAAGTGGAAATCATGGAGAAGTTAAGACTTATTTAAAATTTTAATTAATGATTATTGAGTTAAGTGAATTGGTGAGTGAGTGAACAAGATTGATTGTGAGTTAGGAAGAGTCAAATATTTTCATAAAATAGTTAACTAAGTGTATGAAAGAGTTAGTTGATTCCATGGATCAGTTGATTGATTGCATGAGGAAGTGAATTGAATAGATCAGTGAGTGGACTAATTCAAGATTAATGAGTTAATTAATCTTGATTTATTAGTTAACTAAATGAGATGGAACTAGAAATTTTAATTCTTTATTTAAATGGATAATGTGTGCATTTGAGGTGGAGTTTGATAAAATAATTAATTATTTGATGGATAAGAGATGGACAATATGAATTTAATATATTTATTAAATGCGGGAAATTAATTAACTTTAAATAAATAATAGGAATTAATTCACTAAATTGTAATAAAGTATTAATGGACGATAATGAATAATAATGGATCTTAATTATGGTACATATGATAAAATAATAATAGTGGTTCGACAAAATTATTTTAGTGTCTTACAAGATGATGTTCAAAATAACATTGTTTCAAAAAAAAGAACTTAAGAAGAACGAATTATAAGAGATGAAAAAAATAATGATATGCCTCAATTAGGTGGAGGAATAAGAAAATATTAGGTAGTTGATGATGATTGGACTCAAGAGATTATTTGTGTAAAAAATACACAAGTTAGCTCTCAAAAGAAGAATTATGAGGAAAATTTCATATGAAATATAGAAGATGATGGAAGAAAAGAAGAGGAGGAATGTAGAAAAGGATTTAAGAAAAGTAAAATTAGGTGAAAAATGTGATTGATTGTTTTTGAATACTTAGTTATGTTGACATGTGAAGATCAACTTTATATTAATATATTAGTAGATTTTATGCACCAAATTATGTAGGATTGAGGTTAAAATGTATCCAATGCATGTAATAGCTTATAATAAAATAATAAACAAGAGGAATCCCTAGTATTCAATAAGACATTTGATTTTCTTAGTGGGTCTAAGATGGGACAACCAATAGACACAAAGAGAAGTTCCCATCACATCTCAAGGTCTTTGACCTAGGTGGATACTATGAGAGAATGAATTTGAGATCAATCTTCCCTAATTTATTATATATAATTCTTTCACACACACTATGGGTTTTGACTTAACATGAAGCACACCATACTAGACACTTTTGGGATTTTTTGTTTGGTACAACATTCTACAAGACACAAATTTTAATATGTTAAGTTTCTTTTTCTACAACAAAAAAGAAGATTGAGACAACATTCACTTTATATATATAGAAGACATGGACTAATGAATCAATGATTTTTCTTGGATGTATAGGAGAAGAAACATCTTGAGATGTGGTCATAACATCTCCTTGTGTGCAATTGTCTTTTTTGTTGAGATGCTAGATTTGGGGGATCATTGAAACTAACACTAAATTTTCTTCTACTCCCACCATCACTCTTCCAATGAATTTTTTTATGACAAGGTTTGCACATTATGTACATAACAAGTACTTGAATTCCATGGAACAAATATATAATTGGAAATATCTACTCAATTTAAGGTTCTCAATGTATTTCAACCCCTAATTTGTGTCCAACCAAATTTAAAACACTTGTCATCAACATATATTATAAGTAACTAAAACAATCCAGAGTTCAAACAAGTTACTATAAGTTCTCGTCTTGAACATGTATGTACATGTACAAGTGAACTTGAAAATCATGGATATAATCTAACTCAAACATTCTGGTTCAACCCGCTCTTGAATAACATGTAAAATTTTTTGATGGTCATCACTATCTAGTCTCCATTTTTTTCGTCCACGTGCATGTGGAACTGCATGAAGATGTAGGGCGGTAGCAATTATAAGGTGACTATATTGATATACCTTGTTATCAACTTGATAGTCCACAAAATGAATCCCATGTTGAACAACTTTGACTTGTTTTAGATATATCCCTTGCACAACAACAAAACCTGCACGATAAACATGAACCTGAGGTAATACATGTGCATGTGTACAACATTTGCGTGCTCAAGGTTTGTACAATATATATTTAATGTTTTTAAGGTAATGTACACATGTACACAATGTATATATATAATTTTAAATTCAAACTCACCTATGGGAAATAACATTCCATCATTTGTTTCAGGTCATGTTAGCTTATTCCTCTCTTCTGTGCAACACAGTAAATAATAGCTAACACCTTCTATGTTTTCAAGCTTTGCTATAACTGCAAAAACATCTCCTGTACACCAAATTTACACAATAAAATTCTAAAAAAAATAGAATTGTCTCTAGACAAGTTAAAGATCATTAAATTTATATAATATTTAAATTATTGAAAACTTACACATGTACCTTTTCTAACCAATCCTGAAATATGGTCATAATCAATTGAAATCAAAGGAATGTCTTGAAATCTTTCATCCTCATTTTCATCGTATGTGTCTGAAACAAATAGTGGCACCATATCCCATTTACTAACATATTCAAGTTCTTCATTGTTGCATGCATGAGAGTTTCCCGCAATGCACTCAGTGCAGAAACAAGAGTAATCTCTCGTGTATAATGTCCATCCAGGGTGACTATCTGAACTCATAACACAATGCAAAGATCTTGTTTTTTCTACCCTCTTGCATCCATGCATCGATCTTCTATCCACACCTAGATATTAAATGTAATTGCAAAAAACTTATATGAACTTGAACATGTGTGTATATATATATACATGTGTAAATTTTAAATTTAAATAAATTTATTTTTTTTAAATGTAATTTATACATACCTGATATCTCCCAAAACACTCTATGTGGAATGTTTCGGTTTGTTCTTGAAGATGTGTCGACCTCATTTGATGCAAAGTGTTTCTTGCACCATTCAACAACATCATGTGCATCATCTATATGATCTTCTGAATAACTCATTTGATGCTTTCTTAAAGCACGTTTGATGCAAGCTCCTGCGCCATCATGTTCACCCTTTCCATGCCCACTCTCAAAGAAACTCCAAACATGTGGTATGTTGTAAATTTTATGATATCTAGAAAGTGCATAAAATGGCCATGATGATTTGAATTGTGCCACACATCCATCTGACCATACAAAATGTTTTTCAAATTTTACACCCCTGCTTCTCAAATTCTCAAAAAAACATTTTGTAAAACAATGTTGTACAAAAAGTGTGTCATGCTCTTTATCATCACTAATATAAAAGTGATATTCTTTCTTGATGGCTCGTTGTTCATCTATACTCTCAACACCATCTAATTCCAATTGTGCATGTCGATAACACACATGAACCATAATAGTGACCTATTTTGAAAAGTAATATTCTGATTGAATCTCTTTTTGATGTACAAAAGAGTAATTTTCTGCAAAGTCAACTACTGATAGAACTGTTCCAAGTGGGAAAGTATCTCTTAATGTTTGAAATTGATGTGCTTGCCACTTAGCATAAAAGGAATGTTGTATGTATGGTTGTATCAATTTTTCAAAATCTTCCATAAATTTCCCAATAGGTATCTCCTCTTCTACATAGTTTAACCTTGTGGATTCTTTCCCAAAATTTGTTTGAAACTTTACATACTTGTAACTTTTGCAATTTACTGTCTTTGTTAGGTCAACATTTTCATTTTTGAAGGAAAGTTAGCCAAATTTCCACATGTTTCACAAAGTCCTTTTATGCATTTTATTTGAAGTCCATTTTCATGATCACATAATAGATCCTTTATGAACAAACTTACCTGTTTAGGAGGTGCCTTTTGAAAACCATATCTTTCTTCTCTCATCTTTCGAAACACCTGATAGTAGAGATCAAATTCAATGTGATAATGACAACAACAAGTTTCAAAAAACTTGTTTATCTTCACATAGTATGGCTTTAACCTTTCAAACATTGTTTTCCCAATCTTTATATGAGGATACATATTACAAAAGTTCATATACATCTCAAGCTGTGTTATGTCTAGCCAATGTTTAATATGTTCTTCATAAATACCAGGTCCAATCCTGTGCCTCATAACATCTCTAGTATTTGATGATGGACGGGTCTGATCATTCCAAAAACTTGAGATCAAGTTCCTAACAACATCTTCAATCCTGTTAGAATGAGGAGCTCTACACATAATTGTCCAATTGCCTTCAGAACTATCATCTAAAACCTTTCTCTTTTTCTCATATTTTATTAGTGTGGTTCTACTATAACCAAATTAAGTGGAAAGTGCTGACATTTTTCTTTTTCTGGATATTTCTTTATTTAAAACAGATGTCAAAATCACCTTTCTTGCAATGGTTCTATCCACTGATCGAGATCCTTTCCCAATGGAATCTAAACCTTTTTTTACATTTTCAACAATATCTTTTTGCAGTCTCATGTGTTTCCTCTTATTCGATGCAGAATGTACACCCAACAATTGTAATGACTCTTTCAGCTCATCACGAAGAAGTAAACGTGATAACAATTGGGTTTTTTCAAGTGTTTCAAGATGATTGAAATGATCATGGATTATTCTATTAATAGATTTAGTCATTGACCTCTTACTTGTATTTTTAGGTTGGTCGGCATAACATTTCAGTTTCTCCATATCCATTTCAAGTAAATGATCTAAATTTCTATAAGAAATTTGTTTCCCCACTGTTTCAGCTACTTTTATATGCTCATCCATTGGTGTAGAAGGAAGTGATCCCGACCCCTCTCCAACATGCATTGTTTGAACTCGGGCCTCCTCCCTATCTTCAAGGTCCATGTGTTCTTCAACTGATTCATTTGGTCCAATATCTAGATTGGGCTCGACTTCTGCTTGAGAACTTCCTGCTTGTTGAGCCATTTGTACATGTCACAAAATATTGTGCAAAGAAAGTGAGAGATGGTGATATATAAGTGGAGTTGAACATATGAAATCAAATGAAATCAAAGATTCTTGAACTTAAGAATTCCATGGAAAAAATGCATTTGAAAAGGATATGATTCTAAGATGGGATATATGAAAATGGTATGATATATGAAAATAGTATGATATATGATGAGATAAGCTAAGAATGCAAGAGGTCAAATGCAACTCTAGGTCCAAATTTGGTTACGATGCAAGGCTTGACTTGTGTTATGATGGATAAACACAAGGGACCAATGATCAAGAGAGGGTATGCAGGAGATGATGGACTCCAAAAGGATTTCCCTAGACAAGCAAGGATAATGGTATTTTCCCTAACTTGAAATTCCATGATAAACCTTAAGTGATGTGGGCGATAGATAAAAAATGGATTGGTTTTGAGACCTATGAAGAGTAGTGGAACTCATGCAAGAGCTAAGGGTTCTATTTGATCAATGATGACTATGCAAATGACTAAATTCATGGAATGTATGCAACTTGGAAAGTTTAGGCACGATATGATCTTGATATATATGCAAGGGGTTGTACATGCAAGACCTAGGTGAAATGATATATATGTATATAGACTATGTGATATGATCTATGTATGCAAGAGTAGGAATATGTAAGGACTAGGATGCAATGAAAAGGATATGATTCTAAGATGGGATATATGAAAATGGTATGATATATGATGTGATAAGCTAAGAATGCAAGAGGTCAAATGCAACTCTAGGTCCAAATTTGGTTACGATGCAAGGCTTGACTTGTGTTATGATGGATAAACACAAGGGAACAATGATCAAGAGAGGGTATGCAAGAGATGATGGACTCCAAAAGGATTTCCCTAGACCAGCAAGGATAATGGTATTTTACCTAACTTGAAAGTCCATGATAAACCTTAAGTGATGTGGGCGATAGATAAAAAATGGATTGGTTTTGAGACCTATGAAGAGTAGTGGAACTCGTGCAAGAGCTAAGGGTTTTATTTGATCAATGATGACTATGCAAATGACTAAATTCATGGAATGTATGCAACTTGGAAAGTTTAGGCATGATATGATCTTGATATATATGCAAGGGGTTGTACATGCAAGACCTAGGTGAAATGATATATATGTATACACAGACTATGTGATATGATCTATGTATGCAAGAGTAGGAATATGTAAGGACTAGGATGCAATGAAAAGGATATGATTCTAAGATGGGATATATGAAAATGGTATGATATATGATGTGATAAGCTAAGAATGCAAGAGGTCAAATGCAACTCTAGGTCCAAATTTGGTTACGATGCAAGGCTTAACTTGTGTTATGATGGATAAAAAAAAGGGACAAATGATCAAGAGAGGGTATGTAGGAGATGATGGACTCCAAAAGGATTTCCCTAGACAAGCAAGGATAATGGTATTTTCCCTAACTTGAAAGTCCATAATAAAACCTTAAGTGATGTGGGCGATAGATAAAAAATGGATTGGTTTTGAGACCTATGAAGAGTAGTGGAACTCATGCAAGAGCTAAGGGTTCTATTTGATCAATGATGACTATGCAAAGGACTAAATTCATGGAATGTATGCAACTTGGAACTTAGGCATGATATGATCTTGATATATATGCAAGGGGTTGTACATGCAAGAACTAGGTGAAATGATATATTCTATGTATGCAAGAGTAGGAATATTTAAGGACTAGGATGCAATGAAAAGGATATGATTCTAAGATGGCATATATGAAAATGGTATGATATGATGTGATAAGTTAAGAATGCAAGAGGTCAAATGCAACTCTAGGTCCAAATTTGGCTACGATGCAAGGATATGATGTGGATGGAGGACTAGGATATGACATGGATGGAGGATTAGGATATGACATGATTGGAGGACTAGGATATGACATGAATGAAGGACTAGGATATGATGTGGATGGTTGGTTTCCCTTGTCAAGGTTAGGGTGGGTATGACTAATGGAAGGTTTTTGTGACTTAGTGTCATGGGTCGTGTTAGGGGAATCTTGATAGTTTGACTGTATTGATTCAGATTTGGAGGATGATGTTCATTTGTTCATGTTGTCTGAAAATAGTTGGCAAACACGTGGTGTTGTAAAGAATGAAAATCAACCACATAGAAGACATTTACAAAAAAAAATCCTAAGGCTGCAAGGACAATATTCTTATGGATCCCACGAATCACATATCCTTAGCAAATGAATTTCAGAAGCTTAGCCCCATGGGCTCCCCCTTACATTGCACTCACTTCTCAGGGCAACCAAGCTTCCAATCTCCATGAAACTCCCATGGCAGATTGATCATTTCTACTAAGAACTACGCAGGTGCAGGTGCCTTGGCAACGACTGTTGCTGTACTAAAGAATAGAAGGTTTGTGGTTTTCTAAAACAAAGGATTTATTTTGGGCACCCATTCAAAAGGCCACGCGAGAGGCATTATCATCCCAGTCTACAGAGGTTAGGCTCTGTAGGTTTCGACGCACCACAAGGGTACTGGGGAGTCAATTGCTTGTCCGCAGGAAGTTCTGTAATGCTAAGCTTTCCTTAACATTCAAATTTATATACTGGTTGGGCGTCACTTGGCTTTAGTGCATTCTCAGTTTGAGTCGCTTTGGGGTGAGTACTTTTTCCCACCATAGTAGGCCCAAGATCTAAGGCTTAACAAAAGCGAACCAAAATATTCATAGTTCAATTGATCTTTGTTTAAAAACAAAGAAAGAGCACATGAATATTTCAGATCACACTCACATGGTGTTCTTTTTAAACCAAAATCAAAATGTGAACAAACAGAGAATGCACAAGGTTCATTTTATCCATTTGTAGTGTTTGTCAAGCAAAGGGGTTAATTTTAACCGTTTGTAGTGTTTTCTATCTAAGAGTTAATTTTAAACCCAATGAAAAACAAAGTGTGTTGTTTTTCTTAACCCATATGCATTTGCATGTCTGTTCTTTTTTAACCAATGCGTGTAAAATGCAAGTTGTAAAGAAAAAAAACAATTAAAATAACATTTAGCTAATTCCAGCTGGACACATGCTAAAACAAACAGATTAGTAGCACAAACAAAAAAAAACTCTAATCTAGAAATAAAGAAAACAGGAAAAAAAAACTAAAAAAAAAGATAGAAAACTTGGACAAAAATCTTAGATAGTGTGGTAAGTCTATGAGCCTCTTTGTACCTAAGTAGATAGTCAAGATCTAGTAAATTTAAATATTTTATTTTTCTTCTAGATAAGGTATCCCATTACGAGAGATCATTAGGATTTGTGTCTCAACCTTCAATCCCTATCTATTAATATTGAACAAAATCTAATTTTCAAATTATAAAACAACAAATATATATAAATTTCAACACTCATAATTTAATTTTTGGCTTGGAACATGTTAGAATAGACATTAATTCTCAGAACATGATAATTACAACAAAATGCATCTCTTTCACATCTTAATATTTTTAAATGGGCACAATCATATAGAACTCATTTTTATGGATGAAAAATATATTAATAAACTTGGGAGTAGATGTTAAAATTATTCTTAAAATAAATTGGGAGGAGCTTGGGAAACCAAATTTACATGATACTCCCTATGATATAGTACTAGATGAGGGAGAAGATCCAAAAATTTCATTAGCACATGGTATCTAATATAAAGGTCAACCTATTGGGTTTAAAGGAAAAATAAATTTTACAGTGTTTGAGATTCAAAATGACTCTTTGGTGCTTTTAAAATTTTGTTTAATCTCAAATTGGTTCATGTAGAATGTAATGAAATCTTTGACTCCCAAAAAGAAGAATTGACATTTTATACATGGAGGGCTAGATAGTGCATATATCTTTGAATATGAATATAGATTAAGATTATGATAAGAAGATAGCAAAAGAAAGAGATGTAAAAGAAGATGACATATTTAGATGGCTATATTCATTGAGGAAGCTACCTAAGAAAATATCATAATCACAAATTTTCATATTTCTTCTTGTAGATTCATATCTCTCTTGGAAATGCTTGTTGATCCATCTTCTCAAATTTTCTTTTTTCATATATCTAAGGGATACACTTATTGCTATAGATTATATTTTTTTTTTATGTTGTACTCATCTTAGTTCTAGATGCACATAGGATAAGAGCACAACCATATTAATCTAATGTATTTTTATTTTATTATTTGTGGAGGTAAAAATACCAAATTAGGGATTTGACAATATTGGTAAGATAACCAAAATTCACCCCTTTTCCTTTGTGGAACTAGCTACATGTATTCTTGGAAATCTCTTCATATGAAGGTTTTGTGTCTTTTTCTATCTATCATAATTATATTATCTTAGAGCTCAGTTTAAATAAAATTATGACCATTTTATATCATTTAATTTATTTTACAAAATTTATGTGTTATTCTACTATTTAGTTTCTTGTTATTGGTTGTGTATTTTATTCTTATTTTATAGACTTTCAATTTTTTGTATAAACTGATATTTTTTATATAGGTGAAACCAATTTAGATAAGACCATTTACACTTGTTGATTTATCTATTTTGGATAGTATTTTTGTGTTATTAATCTTATTTAGGAATAAATTTAATTAAAACTTTCAGCTTTTTATTTAGGTAATCAAATTCAATACATTTTTCTTTTTACTATCAATATGTTTATTTCTTTATGAATTATTTCATTGTTATGAAGAATATTCTAATTCTATGTTAGATTATGTGTTAGAAAATTTAGAAAATATTATTTTAGATACATACTTCTACATTATATGTTCCTTGCATATAAACTTATTTAGTTAATGTATATTTTATGTGTATATTCATCGTATTTGTTGTTAAATCTATCCTAATCCAAAAATAGTTATTGTTAACTAATATGATTCTATTTATTATAATACTTATAATTTTTACCAATTTTTGTGTGTTTGTGGGGTGTTTGAGCTATCCCCACCTTCTCAACTAATTATCACTATTTAGGTTTTTTAGATGAGTTTAGAAATTCTCTATTGTTGAATTATCTTGTGTCATCTTCTTTTATCCAATTTGGTTATACATAATGATTTCCCTACTATTGATTTTCATGTATTGATACAAAGGGAGATACCAAGATAGAGGAGGAAATACTGGTGAAAGATGGTGTTTCTACCATATCTATATAATTGATGATGCACAATTGAATGAAATAAATATAAATTTTAAAGAAGGACATAAACATAGATAGATGCAAAATTGGGTGCCACAAAAAAATACAAATAAAGAGAATATATTGTAGATCAAAACTAGTAAAATATTTAGTATAAGGATTCATAAAGTCTAGTGATAACTTGCAGATTTTAGTTTTATAGAACTCATTGATGATGTGCATTTGAGTTTTCATTTCCAAAAAATTGAAATGAGGAACCTTCAATTTTCTTATATATCAATTATTTGATGCATTTTTCCTTGTTGCTAGATAAAACATATGATAAACCAACTAAATTGTAAATAAATAAATTTACCCATATTTGATGAGAAAGAGAAGAAGTAAACACGTACCTTGTTTCCTTCTATGATAATTTGTCAAGTTTTGTTTGTGTCTATTTTCTTCTTTATCTTTTGAAAAATTTCGTTGAGCTTTGTTTTTTCTTTTTGCTTTTTGTCCCATTTTCTTCTTCAAAATACAAATGATTGATTTAAACTAACAACAAATTTTCCTCCAAAATGTAAAAAATTTGTCACAAAAATTTGGAAAAACTTAAAAAACTTGAAAAAAATTACAACAGTAAAAACAAATGCAACAATAACAAACATTATCAAAATATTCATCATTTTTAAACTTGTGAAATGTCTTTTTCAACTGATAGGCTTTCAACTGACAGGCTTGGAAGCACGAGGGTCACCATCGTTTACACAGGAGCTCGAAAAAACGCAAACAAACCCTAGAAAAGTTGTTTGACTTTTGGATGTATACTGAGGGGGTTCAGCCGAACCAATTTTGTGTGGTTTGAATGAACCCCTTTAAAATAATTTTGTTTATTATTTTAAAGAGGTTCGGCCGAACCTATGTTCAGTCGAACACCCTTTTTTCCCTATCTCCCCAAAAAATTGATTTTTTTTAAAAAAAATTGTCTTTCGAAGCTAATTTTGAAAATGAAAATGCAGAAAAATTCATAAACCCAACTAGATAATAATAGTCCTCCAAATGAGCTATCCGTTGAATATAATTTTAATATGGTTTGCTTTTATTATGTATTTTATTTTTTAGTTTTATTAAACATAGGTTTTTCATTGAAAATTAAAATCTCTGGTCTGCACATGTGGAAAAATAGCAGATTATCAAAATAAAAAATTTTAAAATATGTTGATGCTGGGTATTGATTTCCTTGATCCATTAAAAAAAAAAAAGAATTTCGATTCATACAAAAAAATTTATGTTGTATACAGTCTGCCTATGTCTGAATTGCAATTGGTTTGACTTTGAAACTTGATTAAGGAAAAAATATTCAATAAAAAACTATGAGACCAAATTAAAGTGCTAGATATCGTAGTTACAAATCTAAATTTGAAAAAATTAGAATTTTATCCTTCATACGAAAAAAGTTATGTTGTATATGGTGAGCGTCACTTTTTAAAAATGTTGTGTTCTGAAAAAAAACCAGTTTTTGTGGGAGATGGAAAAAAAAGTGCAATTTGATTCCAAAATTTTTGAAAAAAATATTTTTAGAATCTACAGACAAAATGTGATGAGACTCTAGTTTGCATCATCTTCAAATTCCTCGCGGTTTAGCCGCTATAGGTGCCCGAATATGAAGATTTAGTTAAATATAATAATTGCAATGTCCAGTTTGGCCAAAAATTGTAAACCACTATTGTGGGATCACCCATCAAGAAGCTCAAAATAGATCAAATTTATATCAAGATAGTATTGTTAGATTAAACAATGCTCTAAAATGTTTAGAGCAAACAATTCACAACTCCCCCAATTTGGCTAATCGAGATAGATTAGTCACTGTTAGAGATGATATTCATCGAATGATTGAGACAATTCAATCATTCAACCCTTATGACGAGATCAACATTGAGCAATTTTATTTGTCTCTTGCTAGGAGTGTTACTGGCACAATGAATTATAGAGAAGTTGTCAAATTAGTTTCAGCTGAAAATGTGTTAACCATGTTCCCTCATTATAGAGGACAAAATAGAATTAGAGGATATGTGGTTACGAGGTGTGTAGATCCTCTTGTTGTGCCATTCATATACCCTAGATGGTTGGCAGCGTATCATAGATGGCCTCACAATGATGAGCTGCCAGCATATTTTGTGAAACAATTATATGCAAAATTTCATTTACAGATAGATGTGGACTACACATCTCATCCTGAGCATGCTGGCCAAGGTAAAGGCCATTTTTCTGACAAACCGCAATTTAGACGTTCAGGTTTGCCACCGCCTGTGGACAAGAGGGCATTAGTTGGCCCAAACCTTTTGGTTTTACCAAAACGTGTGGAATTAGTAGCAGCAGGGGAGTCAACAACATGCTCCACTCGATCCCGAATTATTGATAACATTGCCTCTATTACGACACAGATTGATCAAATGTCATCTGATCGAGTTGGTAGATACTTATTATGCTCGCAGATCAGCCTTCCTCCCACAGAGGCTACATCAGCATCTTATGATCCATTTATTCGTGTCGATCTACCTACTCCTTCAGATATTGAGCATATGAACCACACAACTTTGTGTAATGTGTGTAGAGTCTTAGTTTCAGATTTACTAGTAGCATATCAACTCATCAACGAGGACCATGGGATCTCTCTTGACCGTGTATAGGAATTTATTAGACATTGATATCCTGGTACACATTCGAGCCACGAGGTGGCAACTCCAAGGGATACTCCAGAGCAGCCTATAGGATCCCATGCACATCATGTTTCTATCGATCCTTTAGCTTGTCCAAGTCATCAGGATGTTATAGATCAAGTTGCTTAGGTTACTACGACACCTGATGTTGTCCATGGTGCATATACTCAGCTTCTTTTTGGCACTGATACTATGCATGCTAAAAATCCCCCTGCGATATCCTTGCATTCTCGTGATCTTAGTGACATTGGTAGAGCCATCGATCAGGTGCAATAGGTACATTTAATTGTGTTCTCAAAAAATAAGTACGATACATGTATAACTCCTGATTGAAATTGTGTACTTGAAATTTTTTAAGCAGTATGGTGATTTGTTAGAGTTTGGAAATTTGGCACATGATGGCGATCCCATGCAGCACACAACTGAGGTACATTTATAGAATTTTTAACATATATACATGTATTGTACACACACACACTTAAATTATTTATCAAATTTTAAAATTTCATGTGTGCATGTACTTGAACACATGCAGGACTTAGGGCATAGATCCAAAGAGCTTGGATCGGGACATGGATCCACACATGATGGTGATCACATGCAACACATAGCTGAGGTACATTTAAATAATTTTATAATTTAAAATTTAATTACTCAATCTGTAAATTTGAACACATTGAAAATTTGTACACATACAAGTTTAGATAATTTCATGTGTGTACTTGAACACATGCAAGGTTTGGGATGAGGCTCAGGACACACATCTAGAGAGCTTGGATCAAGACATGGATCCACACATCTTGGATCAGGAGAGGGATCAGTCCATGGATTGAGGGAGAGATTGGGCCATGGATCGAGGGAGAGATCGGGCCAGAGATCTAATGATTCTATTCATAGTAGATATCCCTCTCTTTGAGATCAGATTATTATATTGTCCAAACACTTTTTATGATTTATACATACATCACATTATGTACATGTACATGTTTATGTTTTATGGTATATATATGTGTGTGCTTGTTATGATTTACATCACATTCACACATGTGTAAATGTTTATGTTTTATGGTTTGTTTGAATAGATTTGTTAGATCGTGCATTATTATGGTTTTCAAACACTTGTTAAACATCTATTTACATCATGCAAATTAAATTATGGTTTTATTTATTTAGCAAGTTTTTTCAAGTTTAAATTTAAATTTAAATTATGGTTTTATTTATTTAGCAAGTTTGTTCAGGTTTAAATTTAAATTTAAATTATGGTTTGTTCACACTTGTTACACACATCTATATTGACCAAGTACCTACTTAAACTTGACTTTAAAGTTAGATCATGTATAACTATGACGTGCACAATTTGTATTCAATTATCATGATATATAGTTGTATGACCTAATCTCTATTTGTATGACATGTGTAAGAAAATCTTGGCGAAAATTTTAATATTCAATTAATCATAAAAATCTATTCATTAGATAATTATCCATCATAATAGTCTATTCACTAGATAAAATAAATTATGTTATACTTGAGGGTTAAGCTCGTTGTCTAGTACATAATATTTCCTTGTAATTTTTTATCATCATCTTCTAAAAGTTAGTTTTGGTTCAAGATAAAGCTGGAATCTAGAATAGATCTATCTGTTAGTAATGGATATCTATATATAAGTTATAATAGAATGCATAACTATTTTATAAAATAATCATCCATTACTCAAAACATTTATATCCTTTATTCAAAATCCAAAAAATAATACTTTAGTAAAAAAGGCCTAACAATCTTATCTAGAGCTAATGAAAATATGAAAATCTACCCAAAGAGAATTCACCCAATATTCTTTGTAAATAATAATTTAAAATTGATTTCAAAATAATAGAATTTGCAATGTATCAAATATTTAGATCAAAATGATCTTATAGCTATATAAATACCATATTACAAACTTTAGGCACTTTGCTAAAAATGGAAGACCACTATTTACTTTTTATTAATTTTGAATGTTCTCTAGCGTACATCATAATAAGAATGAGCTCGACTATTTTATATCTAGATTCAAAACTAAATAAAATAAATCATAAAAATTAAATTGTATAATACATATTGAACTATAATTCATGTCAAAAAATAGCAACATAATTCCTACATGTTGCAATCCAAATCCTTCCTACACAAGCATTGAACTTGTTAAAAAAAAGGGTAAAAAATAGGTAAATCAATTATGTTCATGTAAGATTAACTATCAAATAGAAAGTTTTTATGCTCATAAAACTATATTTGAATCTCTATGAGCTCCCACAAACCATCCAATAGATATCATTCATGATCAATAGAGCCTCAAAGTGTTGGGATGCAAAAATGAACCACACTCCCAATGGAACTTTAGATTAGGGGGGATCCAATGAAAAGAAAGAGTTGATAAGAAATGAATAGAATAGAGTCAAGATAAAGGACCAACAGTTCTATAAGGGCTAGTGAGGTGGATGAAAAATGAATAGAGGAAACCATAAAAAATATTTTAAAATATAGTGAAAAATCTACACTATACCTTTTCTATTATTTCTAATATTCAGGTAGTGTCCTAGCACCATTTGTTAGTAGTTGTACCAATATGCAACACCTATCACATTTAGAGAAAATTGTATGAGTTCATGATTATGCATGAACATGACTAGGATTAGAACATGGTGATTATTCTAGAACATGTGATCTAATGAATGATTAGGATGAAGGGGATGCTTAGGATGAAAATAATAATTTTCTCTAGGATGTGACATATATTAGGATATGAAAATGGATGATCAAAAATTTGAAGGTGAACAAGTAAGGTCATATTAAAGTTCAAAAATTTGAAGGTGAACAAGTTTAAGGTCATTCCACATGTCAAACATAAATTTATACAATCAAGGAATATCTAAGATTCAACAAATGAAATTGAAGATTCAAGTGAACTTAAAAAAGATTCTTGAACTAAATTAAGAATACCACATGGAATATTTATGACCAAGCCTTTGAAAAAACCCATTCTAAATCATGTCACATGTCCAATGAATATATAAATATATAGATCTAGAGATCTATAAAAAGTTTGAGTACACACACGTGCATATCCAAAAAACAACTTAAAGCTCCTGGTATATAAAATTTGGATCCTCTCTATCTTTAATTATCTCTAAAAAAAATTCACGGTCTTCAATAGCCAACCTCCACTTTTGTTTGGCACATCCTTTTTTAGGTAAAGTTTTTAAATTTATTTTTGTTGCTATAACTAGGTGATTGTAATATAGAACCTTTTGTCCTGGCATATAATCAACAAAATAAATACCATTTTTATCTATCTTTATCTATTGATAATATGTGTCTTCAATAATGACTGATCCAATGGGATACTCTTGTCCATCACCATCTGTCATCAATTCCACCAATTTGCTTTTTGGTTGCGTACATCTTAGTAGATAGTAATCTACACCTTCCACATTGCCAGGATCTACAACAACAACGAAAATATCTAATGTACACACACCATATATTTTTAATCAAATTTAAATTTAAATTAAACACATGCTTAAAACTTACTTAAAAATAGAATATATTTAAATCAAATTAAAACTAAATTAAGATCAATTTCCATACCTGTAACAACTAAATCAGATACACGTTCATAATCAGCTGAATATAGAGGATCGCAGACATCAACATTGTCATCTTCAGCAAAAGGAGGCATTGATATTAATTATTTCATTTCCCATTGTGAAACATACCCATCTCTAATATTCTCACATTGAACAATATTTGCATTGTTCTCAATGCAATCAACACAAAAACATGATTTTTCTCTCACATTAATTGCATAAGGCTTACTACTTCTCGTTGTCATGATTTGATGCAAACTTCTAATACCATGAATTGCTTGACAATTATAAGGATTTGATCAATCAATATCTATAAATTCAAATTTGAAAATTCAATTAAAAATCATGTACATGCTTGAACTTTGAAATTCAAATTTTTAACAAATTTTGACTAGATGTACCTATAACTTCCCAAAAATACCGTGTGTTGTATGTTGAGTCGCGAGTAGAAAAATGACTTTTACACCATTCAACAATTTCATTTGCATTTCGTATGACATTACCTGCAAGTACACATGTGTTGGCACAATCTTTCACCTATTACTTTCAAACAAGGAACTTAAAATAATTTTTAATTTAATTAAATATATATCTAATCTTTTCAAAAATATATCTACATGTTCCATATATATATATATATATATATGGTGAAAGTTACCAACAAGTTCATGTTGACAAAGTGCATGCTTCACACATGCTCCTGCTCCATCATGCTCTCCTTTTCCATGTCCACTCTCATAAAAAATTCCACAAAAAATTGGTGTTGCATCTAGCATGTTGATGGCTTAACCAAACAAAATCTTTTGAAGACTTAAATTGTCCTACATGAAGTTACAAATAATTACACTGAAACCAAATTATCTCAAGTCAAAAAAGTAAAATTATATATATATATATATATATATAGTGCAATTAGACTTGATTTAAGTCTCAAAATTATTGAAGTAAATATAAATAAATAAAATTTTAAAAAATAATGTACACACTTACCAGCACATCCATCAAACCATATCCAATGTTGTTCTTGATTTATGCCATGTCGTCTCAGGTCTTCAAAAAACATTTTGAAACAATGAGCTACATAGCTTCTATCATGATTTGTATCATCACTGATATAAAAGTGAACCTCTTTGATGATAATTCGATCATCTTTGCTACTTTGTATTCCATCGACCTCTAATTTGGCATGCCTATAAAAAACTTGCACAAAGATTGCAACTTGCTCTGAATGATAATATTGACTTTGAATCTCAATTTGAGGACTAAATGTATAGTTCTCAAAGAAATCTACAATAGAGAGAATACAACCTGGTGGAAAGAAATTCTTTGAATCATGAAATTGTTTAGCTTGCCATCTTGCACCATGACAATGTTGGATATGTGGATATATGATATTGCGAAATTTACTCATGAATTCATTGTAAGGCAATCCACTCTCTTTGAGAACAATTTTTTTGGCCTCAACTCCTGACTTCGTTAAGTATGTCTCATATTCAAATATCTTCCAAACAACTTGCATTTCATTATTGTCAACATATAAAATATTCTTCAAAGCTCCACAATCATTACATTCATTTTTTATACACTGAACATCGAATTCTTCTGAATCTTCAGATTTTTTGCATACAAGAGACTTCACAAATTGTGTTGTACTTCCAAGGATGGCTAAATTTCAATCAATTGTTGTCATAGATTTTCTATATGATTGTAGGTTTAAATGAAATTCAACATGATTTCGACAACAACAAGTTTCACGTACTTTATTTATACATACAAATGATGGTCGTAGTGTCTCAAACATCCTTTGACAAATCTTCACATTTGAAAAATCTTGTTTGAATTCTTCAAAAAGTTCACTTTGTGTTGTATCTATAAAATGTTTTGGATGAGAAATATTTGTACCATCGTCACTTATTATTTGTATAGTATGCCTTCTATTGGATGAAACACGAGAGTGAGTAGTCCAATATTTAACCACCTGTTTCTTTACATCTTCCAAAATTCTATCTTTTCGGGGAACCCTACAAATATTTACCCAAGTTTTCTCAAATTTTTCATCTATTTGATTTCTCTTTTCAATATACCTTTGAATAGTTCTCCTAGAAAGATTTAGTAATTCAGAAATTGCTTAGACTTTTCTTCTATGTGATAATTTCTTACTAGAAATTACAGTGATCGACGCTCTAGTGCAACACTTATATCTTTAGATTGACTCTTTTTTTCAATACATTCTAATGCTTCTTGCAAGTTTTCAACAATTGTGTGTTTTAAATCTGATGATTTTTTCCTATTATCAACCCCTAACAACTCCAAAACAGGGGTTATTTCTTTTTGTCTAAATAACATTGCAACTAATTGTGCTCTTCCAATTAGAGATTTTTCTTCAAAAAAATCATCCCATATTCTTTTTTAGTGTAATTTTAATGTGCTTTCAGATAACATATCTTCAAATGAAATATTATTGAAAAGAGAATCCTCATCCATCTCCATCAGATTTTCCATACCATAGTCCAAAACATTTCTATTATTAGATTCAGATTGTTCTTGTACCTATATGCCACCTTGGTCATTGATATTTTCCATGGGTCATTCTTCATGAGATGTTCCTTCACCCGCTCTTCTCTTCCTTTGTCTTATTCGTGTTCGATCATACTTCCTTGATCTATTCCTTTTACATGCCATCACAAATTACAGTCAAATTTGAATTCACCTGCATACAAATTTGTACACACATGAGTTAATAACGATTTTTTTTTTTCAAATGCATTAATGAAAATAAAAACATAATCAATTAAATAAGTTCAAGATCAATGTACCTTCAAATATAGCTCTTCTATTATTTAAATACATTTTTTTTTGTCGAAATAAACCTTCTTTTGTTGAAACAAGCTTTCCGTAGTCGAAATTAGTCTTCCTTGGTCAAAATATATTTTACTGAATTTACTTGAATTGAAAAATCTAAAATAAAAAATAAAAAATTATATCGACCATTTTCAGTCGAGTCACTTTCGGCCGAAACGTGCTCGACCGAACCCGACTCAGTCGAGTAAGTTTCGGCCAAAACCTATTCGGCCGAATATATCTAGGTGGCATCCTAAATGGCAGCCAACTCACCCTTTTCAAAATTTTTGAAACATTCAGAATGCTCAGCCATGCACAATCACACAAAGCTTGGAAAACACAAAGACAGATGAAGAATCCAGACACCCGAGCAATCCTCCACCCATTCCTATCCAATCCAAAACAAATCCCATCTCTTTCCATCCACAAATGCATCCAATTCCAATTTTTAAAGAAAATGACAAGGAGAGGGTTTTAGAGCAAAAATCCTCCAAAATGAACAACTTTTCTTTTTTTTAAAAAACAAAATAGAAAATATATTAAATATCTCTAATTTCAAATTTTTTTTTGCATTTAAAATTTTCAAAAATGAAATTAAAACCCTTTTTTCAATTTTCAAACTTAATTTCAATTCAAAATATCTATTAATTTCCAAAATGAATAACTTAATTCAAATCAACACAATTAATTTAATTAATCAATAAAATAAATCTAATCCAAGATTAAATTATTTTATTAATTAAATTAAATTAATTAATAAATTAAATAACATTTTTCACATTATAACTAGATTAATTTAATCAACAACTTAAATACATAAAGTCATTTAATTACCCTTTTCAACTTGCAATTAAATAAAATCCTGGACAATTTAAACAGTATTAAAACAACTGAACCAGACTAAAACCGATGACACACTTATGACTAGGGTGATGACTTGACACGGGAAACCTAGCTACTATCTCCCAATCGAATACCGTTGGGCATTGGACATGCTCAAACCTGTGAAACCAGGTGGAGTCGATGTCCTGTACCTGTCAACCTGAAAATCAAGTAACAACAACATATAATATGAACAACATAAAATACACACCGTGAAGAGGAAATCTCGGGATCGCAGGGCGCTCGCAAGCGAGTGATGCAATCTCGTCCCCTTCACCAATACAGTCTTACTAACTGACGAATCTAACATCATTAATATGATCAAAAGCATAAACATCATTAATTCAATTATCCACTATGCTAATCCAAAGCATAACATAATGATAACATCAGGATCAAATACCCTCACAACAAAATATCACACCAAATCATGATAAAGATAGAGATTAACAATAATCGAGTACCATAGACAAGGTACTAACAGAAAACAAGACATAACCAAACAAACACTGTTCGATCAAAAGAGGAAAAATGGAGGGGTCTTACATCCTCCCCCCTAGGGTCAGGCTTACTCTTGGAAGCTTGCAACTACCCCTAGTCAAACTCCATACAATGACACATAACCAAGGGTTCCAAACTGAACCGCTCCATTCCTCAACACATAACAACAACCACCCGTGCCGTAAACAACTTAGCCAAGTACAATGCCAATCCAAACAAGACAACATGGTGGAGCAACCACCAACCAAGTCTCCAAAAACACATATCCATGGATTATCACACATAATTTACATGTATGTACCAATACACATCACTCGAAAAGTGACACACCGATCCATGATAGAAGAATCCATGAACCAAGAACAACTAACCAACTCAAATGAGTCCAACAAGACCACAATGACCTGTCTCTTGCTCTATAAGGTGATCAGCCTCCAAGAGATAGTCATCACACAAAGGTGAGTAGTGGGTCCTAGCTACAACGCAACCTCACATACCCCCATCCTCAATGTTTCCTACGTCTACTTCCTCATACACACTCACCAAGTCCGTTTCATACATCTTTGAAGAGGAATAACAACACAACACATAGCCGACATTGAAAACAACAAAGATAACTAGCTTAGCCACCAAGTTCATAAAGAAGATAAAATTAAAGTTCCATTTCAATAATAAGGCAATAAATGTGCACAATTTCAACACTGAATCAAATATATAACCACTAGGGTTATAAGAAAATAAGATCACAAGTCATGGCTAAACCTCCACAATCAAATATAGAATAGGTGTCGGCCCTCACAATCAACCGAAAAGAATCATCAATAACTGAAAGAAAGTTCACAATCTTCAAAATTTCGCTATACAACAACTGTGTGACTAGTTACTAGCCACCAAAATGAGGAAGGAGGAAATGACATCTGACTAGAATGATAATAGCCCTTAGGTGGTGCGGAATGAGCATGCAATCCACATGACCCAGAGTGTATCCATGAATCTCAAATGAGATACAATGGTTGGTCTCTTACATTTACCAGGGTATTACTACCTACATAATCCCATAGGAACATTCAATTCCAAACTCATGGGATACGTATCATAACTTCCCAACCAAAACCTTTTATCAGGTTTCTTTCACGTTACTCTTTTCCACATAGTACATCATGCTAAAGTAGAAGCCATGAACACGTGATCACTTAACCATCCCACTAACAATTCGCAGGGATAACACAGTGGGCACAAATGTACCCAGAGAACCCAGTGTTTAAACCTAGGCT
>CM021101.1:147994869-148103782 GCA_007115665.2 Sequoiadendron giganteum | reverse complement strand
TTCATGAGCCATCAAGACCTTTGGGAAAACATATAGTGTCCCATTTAATAAGATGAATACACTTACTTTCATTCGAACCACCCCATAATAATTTCTTTATTGTTTTGTCTAAATCTTGAGAGATCTTCAAGAGGATCAATAAACATGACATCATATAGATTAGAATGTATTAGATCGTAGCTTTAAGCATTAAGATTCTTCCATCCAATTTCAAACGATTATATTTTCATGAAGTAGATTTTTTTGGGAAGCACTAATGTTGTCCTTCCATAGTTTAGAAATCATATTTACAAGCTTATCATTTGTCTCATTTTCTTCTCTTATTTGTGCCTTCAATAATGACTAAATTGATTTTACATGACCACCAATGTTATTACTAGTTGTAGGAAATAAATCTTAGATGCAACCTTTATCAATGTTTTTTAAACTGTCTTTAATGACACATTTTGTACTAGAGTGCACATGCACACTTGAAAATTTAAATTTTAGAATTGTTTTAGATTATGTTTTTTGTGCAATCCAGTAATGTGAATGTTTTGATTATTAAAAACTATGATAGATGTTGAACATTTTTTTTGTTAATGGTATGGAAATATTATTGATGAGTAGATGAATTATTAGAACTGTTTTAGATTTCTATTCCTTATATCTAGATATATTATTTAAACTAAGGTCTCATTGCTCCTTTAGGTACACATACATACATACATAACATGGATAAAGCAGATGTTCCACCTCTGGAATCTTTGTTTGCAAATACCACTAATGAGATTAATAAATTGAAAGACTCATTAGCGCAAAGTGCAAACCCAGGGATATATTATGAACCATGCATGTCAATATTGCATAGTCTTGAAAAACTAAGAGATGAACTTGAGAGGACTAGTGCATTTTCTCCATATAGAGTAGCTGTTATTCTTTCCCGCATGCGGGAAGAAGTACATGGTGAGGTTCCCCTTAAACAAATATAGGGTAGTGTGACCAAAGAAATGATAAAAACCAATTGTTTTCCATTTTATCAAAGTGCACATAAGGTTAGGGGATACCAGGTCACTAGATGTTTCGATCATGTTATGGCCTCATTGATCTACCCATGATTTCTCGCAGCACATGGTCAATACCCAAACAATGACCAGATTCCATTATATTGTGTTTAGTAGTTGTATGCTGAGGTCCATTTGGCCTCAAAGTCAACTACCTGGACATTCCACCATATGTTGGTCAGGGGCGTGGTAGGATTGCTGACAGACCCACTTATCATCGAGCAAATAGACCGACCCCAGTGTTTAGGGTATTGGTTGGTGAGAGGTCTCCTGCTCTCACCCTAGCTCTAGCCCCCATAGTAGATGAGGTTGTCGTTGCTTCCCAAAAGGAAGCAATTGATACTGTAGGTGACATTGCAGCTGCCACCACTAGGATATTTGTTGATCGTGTAGGTCATTATTTGATGTCTAGACATCCCCGAACCACGCCATCTTCAGCATAGTGGACCACCATGGATCCTTTCACAGTAGCAGGCATCCCTACTCCCACAGAGCTTGAGGCACTTACAGGAGATATGGCACACAGGACTCTGCATTTTTTGGCTGAGGAACTATTGGAGGCATATGCCTTCATTGCATCAAACTATGGGATCGGTATAGAGCATGTTAGAGATCGTTTGGCATGTGGAGGTCATTCGCTTTTAGGATCCCATCACTCTCAACCCAACACTAGTGCACATCAGGATCCACCATTTGATCATTCAATAGCTGCACAGACTATGGGTTTTACTGAGATGTTGGTTGGTGTCAGTTCGTTATCGTCGATGCCATCTCACCTACATAGTCCTCTCCACTCATCATTGTTGGCATGACATGCGATAGATCAGATGGATACAGATATTGGTTTGTCACTTGATTGTATAGTTGATATGGTGGAGGCAGCCATTTCAGAGGACTCAGGTCATTCGATATCAAATGATGTGCATGTATGTGTGCATGTGCATGTTTCAATTCCTTTATAATTATTTTTAAATTTTAGTTTTAATAACTAGATATTCGTGTACTGATATATATGAATTTATATATTTGTAGGTGGACATACCTAATGTCACTCCTAGCCTTGTTCCAGATTGTGCACATCGACGTGAATCTGTGGATGAATCTGATGCTAGTGGACATGTGAGTTTTAAATTTTTATATATACATGTGTATATGTACATGAATATGAATGCATAGATCTAGATACATATTTAATATAAATTATATGTATTTAACACATTTTGTACACCATTTTATTTGCAGGGCTCAGCACATCCATTAGAGCAGGACCGTTCTCATTCAGATGGTCGTTCGACTAGGAGTCGACATTCGTATTAGGCCCTACATTAGATTTATGATCGTTACTACATGTATTTGCTTATATGATGATCTTTCTAGTATTTGAAATTTCATTATCTCTAACTTACATTTTCTATATATGATGATTTTTAGTATTCCACATTTGATGATCTCTTTAACTTACATTTGCTTTTATGATATACATACATTTGGTACTTTGCTTATAATATGTTACATGTTTATACATTGATCAATATTGAAATGTTTATATGATATATGTATACATTTACTTATATTCAATATACATACATTTGCTTATTTGATGATCTCTTACAACTTACATTTCCTTATATGATATATACATTTGATCTCTCTAGAGTAGAATTTTAGGAAATGAATGCCACTTTATAATTAAGTTCATTCACATGTTGATCACAATAAATATTTTGCACACGCATGCCTTGGATATATATGATCTTGAATTTTTTTCTTCTATGTATATTTTTTCATAAGATGGACCTCTATAAGCACTTGCAACTATTTATAGATCTAACTAGGAAAACCCTAGTGATAGAATATTGCCTCTCAAAAATTGGTTGCATTCATAGGATATAAGAAATTTCTAGAAAAGAGAAACAATAGTACATGGGGATTAAATATAATCTCAACATGTAGGCATATAATATTTTAAGAATATAATCATTTAATCATATAAAAATAGAACCATATACTCATATAAGCATTAAATTAGAACTTTTGGCATTAAAGAAAAAATCTAAAATCCTAACTAACTCAAGAAAACCTTTTATTGAGCATTGTATGATTGTGCTCAAGATAACAATGATATGCATGTTCTCATTATACTAGCATAATATTACCATTCTTTGGATGATAAAATTAATAACATGATTTTATATTAATGATCAATGTTGAAGATAATATGTTGAGGATGCATTTATAGGTTTTTGAAAGGATGAATGGATGATCTAGACTTGATATTCAATCTTGAGTAACTCCATTAATTTTGGAGTTGATGAAGAGAAGTGGAAATCATGGAGAAGTTAAGACTTATTTAAAATTTTAATTAATGATTATTGAGTTAAGTGCATTGGTGAGTGAGTGAACAAGATTGATTGTGAGTTAGGAAGAGTCAAATATTTTCATAAAATAGTTAACTAAGTGTATGAAAGAGTTAGTTGATTCCATAGATCAGTTGATTGATTGCATGAGGAAGTGAATTGAATAGATCAGTGAGTGGACTAATTCAAGATTAATGATTTAATTAATCTTGATTTATTAGTTAACTAAATGAGATGGAACTAGAAATTTTAATTCTTTATTTAAATGGATAATGTGCGCATTTGAGGTGGCGTTTGATAAAATAATTAATTATTTGATGGATAAGAGATGGACAATATGAGTTTAATATATTTATTAAATGCGGGAAATTAATTAACTTTAAATAAATAATAGGAATTAATTCACTAAATTTTAATAAAGTATTAATGGACGATAATGAATAATAATGGATCTTAATTATGGTACATATGATAAAATAATAATAGTGGTTCGAAAAAATTATTTTAGTATCTTACAAGATAATGTTCAAAATAACATTGTTTCAAAAAAAAGAACTTAAGAAGAACGAATTGTAAGAGATGAAAAAAATAATGATATGCCTCAATTAGGTGGAGGACTAAGAAAATATTAGGTAGTTGATGATGATTGGACTCAAGAGATTATTTGTGTAAAAAATACACAAGTTAGCTCTCAAAAGAAGAATTATGAGGAAAATTTCATATGAAATATAGAAGATGATGGAAGAAAAGAAGAGGAGGAATGTAGAAAAGGATTTAAGAAAAGTAAAATTAGGTGAAAAATGTGATTGATTGTTTTTGAATACTTAGTTATGTTGACACGTGAAGATCAACTTTATCTTAATATAGTAGTATATTTTATGCACCAAATTATGTAGGATTGAGGTTAAAATGTATCCAATGCATGTAATAACTTATAATAAAATAATAAACAAGAGGAATCCCTAGTATTCAATAAGACATTTGATTCTATTAGTGGGTCTAAGATGGGACAACCAATAGACACAAAGGGAAGTTCCCATCACATCTCAAGGTCTTTGACCTAGGTGGATACTATGAGAGAATGAATTTGAGATCAATCTTCCCTAATTTATTATATATAATTCTTTCACACACACTATGGGTTTTGAATTAACATGAAGCACACCATACTAGACACTTTTGGGATTTTTTGTTTGGTACAACATTCTACAAGACACAAATTTTAATATGTGAAGTTTCTTTTTCTACAACAAAAAAGAATATTGAGATAACATTCACTTTATATAAATAGAAGACATGGACTAATGAATCAATGATTTTTCTTGGATGTATAGGAGAAGAAACATCTTGAGATGTGGTCATAACATCTCCTTGTGTGCCAGTTGTCTTTTTTGTTGAGATTCTAGATTTGGGGGATCATTGAAACTAACACTAAATTTTCTTCTACTCCCACCATCACTCTTCCAATGAATTCTTTTATGACAAGGTTTGCACATTATGTACATAACAAGTACTTGAATTCCATGGAACAAATATATAATTGGAAATATCTACTCAATTAAGGTTCTCAATGTATTTCAACCCCTAATTTGTGTCCAACCAAATTTAAAACACTTGTCATCAACATATATTATAAGTAACTAAAATAATCCAGAGTTCAAACAAGTTACTATAAGTTCTCGTCTTGAACATGTATGTACATGTACAAGTGAACTTGAAAATCATGGATATAATCTAACTCAAACATTTTGGTTCAACCCACTCTTGAATAACATGTAATTTTGTTTTATGGTCATCACTATCTAGTCTCCATTTTTTTCGTCCACGTGCATGTGGAATTGCATGAAGATGTAGGGTGGTAGCAATTATAAGGTGACTATATTGATATACCTTGTTATCAACTTGATATTCCACAAAATGAATCCCATGTTGAACAACTCTGACTTGTTTTAGATATATCCCTTGCACAACAACAAAACCTGCACGGTAAACATGAACCTGAGGTAATACATGTGCATGTGTACAACATTTGTGTGCTCAAGGTTTGTACAATATATAATTAATGTTTTTAAGGTAATGTACACATGTACACAATGTATATATATAATTTTAAATTCAAACTTAGCTATGGGAAATAACATTCCATCATTTGTTTCAGGTCGTGTTAGCTTATTCCTCTCTTCTATGCAACGCAGTAAATAATAGCTAACACCTTCTATGTTTCCAGGCTCTACTATAACTACAAAAACATCTCCTATACACCAAATTTACACAATAAATTCTAAAAAAAATAGAATTGTCTCTAGACAAGTTAAAGATCATTAAATTTATATAATATTTAAATTATTGAAAACTTACACATGTATCTTTTCTAACCAATCCTGAAATATGGTCATAATCAATTGAAATCAAAGGAATGTCTTGAAATCTTTTGTCCTCATTTTCATCGTATGTGTCTAAAACAAATAGTGGCACCATATCCCATTTACTAACATATTCAAGTTCTTCATTGTTGCATGCATGAGAGTTTCCCGCAATGCACTCAGTGCAGACACAAGAATAATCCCTCGTGTATAATGTCCATCCAAGGTGACTATTTGAACTCATAACACAATGCAAAGATCTTTTTTTTTCTACCCTCTTGCATCCATGCATCGATCTTCTATACACACCTAGATAAATGTAATTGCAACAAACATATGTGAACTTGAACATGTGTGTATACATATATGTGTAAATTTTAAATTTAAATAATTATTATTTTTAAATGTAATTTATACATACCCGATATCTCCCAAAACACTCTATGTGGAATGTTTCGGTTTGTTCTTGAAGATGTGCCGACCTCATTTGATGCAAAGTGTTTCTTGCACCATTCAAAAACATCATGTGCATCGTCTATATGATCTTCTGAATAACTCATTTTATGCTTTCTCAAAGCACGTTTGATGCAAGCTCCTACGCCATCATGCTCACCCTTTCCATGCCCACTCTCAAAGAAACTCCAAACATGTGGTATGTTGTAAATTTTATGATATCTAGAAAATGCATAAAATGGCCGTGATGATTTGAATTGTGCCGCACATCCATCTAACCATACAAAATGTTTTTCAAATTTTACACCCTTGCTTCTCAAATTTTCAAAAAAAACATTTTGTAAAACAATGTTGTACAAAAAATGTGTCATGCTCTTTATCATCACTAATATAAAAGTGATATTATTTCTTGATGGCTCATTGTTCATCTGTACTCTCAACATCATCCAATTCCAATTGTGCATGTTGATAACACACATGAACCATAATAGTGACCTGCTTTGAAAAGTAATATTCTGATTGAATCTCTTTTTGATGTACAAAAGAGTAATTTTCTGCAAGTTCAACTACTAATAGAACTGTTCCAAGTGGGAAAGTATCTCTTAATGTTTGAAATTTATGTGCTTGCCACTTAGCATAAAAGGAATGTTGTATGTATGGTTGTATCAATTTTTGAAAATCTTCCATAAATTTCCCAATAGATATCTCCTCTTCTACATAGTTTAACCTTGTGGATTCTTTCCCAAAATTTGTTTGAAACTTTACATACTTGTAACTTTTGCAATTTATTGTCTTTGTTAGGTCAGCATTTTCATTTGTTGAAGGAAAGTTAGCCAAATTTCCACATGTTTCACAGAGTCCTTTTATGCATTTTATTTGAAGTCCATTTTCATGATCACATAATAGATCATTTATGAAAAACTTACTTGTTTAGGAGGTGCCTTTTCAAAACTATATCTTTCTTCTCTCATCTTTCGAAACACCTGATAGTAGAGATCAAATTCAATGTGATAATGACAACAACAAGTTTCAAAAAACTTGTTTATCTTCACATAGTATGGCTTTAACCTTTCAAACATTGTTTGCCCAATCTTTATATGAGGATACATATTACAAAAGTTCATATACATCTCAAGTTGTGTTATGTCTAGCCAATATTTAATATGTTCTTCATAAATACCAGGTCCAATTTTGTGCCTCATAACATCTCTAGTATTTGATGACGGACGGGTCTGATCATTCCAAAAACTTGAGATCAAGTTCCTAACAACATCTTCAATCTTGTCAGAACGGGGAGCTCTACACATAATTGCCCAATTGCCTTCAGAACTATCATCTAAAACCTTTCTCTTTTTCTCATATTTTATTAGTGTGGTTCTACTATAACCAAATTCAATGGAAATTTCTGACATTTTTCTTTTTCTGGATATTTCTTTATTTAAAATAGATGTCAAAATCACCTTTCTTGCAATGGTTCTATCCACTGATCTGCGAGATCCTTTCCCAATGGAATCTAAACCTTTTTTCACATTTTCAACAATATCTTTTTGCAGTCTCATGTGTTTCCTCTTATTCGATGCAGAATGTACACCCAACAATTGTAATGACTCTTTCAGCTCATCACAAAGAAGTAAACGTGATAACAATTGGGTTTTTTCAAGTGTTTCAAGATGATTGAAATGATCATGGATTATTCTATTTACATATTTAGTCATTGACCTCTTACTTGTATTTTTAGGTTGGTTGGCATAACATTTCAGTTTCTCCATATCCATTTCAAGTAAATGATCTAAATTTCTATAAGAAATTTGTTTCCCCACTATTTCAGCTACTTTTATATGCTCATCCATTGGTTTAGAAGGAAGTGATCCTGACCCCTCTCCAACATGCATTTTTTGAACTCGGGCCTCCTCCCTATCTTCAAGGTCCATGTGTTCTTAAACTGATTCATTTGGTTCAATATCTAGATTGGGCTCGACTTCTGCTTGAGAACTTCCTGCTTGTTGAGCCATTTGTACATGTCACAAAATATTGTGCAAAGAAAGTGAGAGATGATGATATATAAGTGGAGTTGAACATATGAAATTAAATGAAATCAAAGATTCTTGAACTTAAGAATTCCATGGAAAAAATGCATTTGAAAAGGATATGATTCAAAGATGGGATATATGAAAATGGTATGATATATGATGTGATAAGCTAAGAATGCAAGAGGTCAAATGCAACTCTAGGTCCAAATTTGGTTATGATGCAAGGCTTGACTTGTGTTATGATGGATAAATACAAGGGACCAATGATCAAGAGAGGGTATGCAGGAGATGATGGAATCCAAAAGGATTTCCCTAGACAAGCAAGGATAATGGTATTTTCCCTAACTTGAAAGTCCATGATAAACCTTAAGTGATATGGGCGATAGATAAAAAATAGATTGGTTTTGAGACCTATGAAGAGTAGTGGAACTTGTGCAAGAGCTAAGGTTTCTATTTGATCAATGATGAATATGCAAAGGACTAATTTCATGGAATGTATGCAACTTGGAACTTAGGCACGATATGATCTTGATATATGCAAGGGGTTGTACATGCAAGAACTAGGTGAAATGATATATATGTATACATAGACTATGTGATAAGATCTATGTATGCAAGAGTAGGAATATGTAAGGACTAGGATGCAATGAAAAGGATATGATTCTAAGATGGGATATATGAAAATGGTATGACATGATGTGATAAGTTAAGAATGCAAGAGGTCAAATGCAACTCTAGGTCCAAATTTGGTTACGATGCAAGGCTTGACTTGTGTTATGATGGATAAACACAAGGGACCAATGATCAAGAGAGGGTATGCATGAGATGATGGACTCCAAAAGGATTTCCCTAGACAAGGAAGGATAATGGTATTTTCCCTAACTTGAAAGTCCATGATAAACCTTAAGTGATGTGGGCGATAGATAAAAAATGGATTGGTTTTGAGACCTATGAAGAGTAGTGGAACTTGTGCAAGAGTTAAGGGTTATATTTGATCAATGATGAATATGTAAAGGACTAAATTCATGGAATGTATGAAACTTGGAACTTAGACACGATATGATCTTGATATATGCAAGGGGTTGTACATGCAAGAACTAGGTGAAATGATATATATGTATATAAGGACTATGTGATATGATCTATGTATGCAAGAGTAGGAATATGTAAGGACTAGGATGCAATGAAAAGGATGTGATTCTAAGATGGGATATATGAAAATGGTATGATATGATGTGATAAGTTAAAAATGCAAGAGGTCAAATGCAACTCTAGGTCCAAATTTGGCTATGATGCAAGGATATGACGTGGATGGAAGACTAGGATATGACATGGATGGAGGATTAGGATATGACATTATTGGAGGAATAGGATATGACATGAATGAAGGAATAGGATATTATGTGGATGGTTGGTTTCCCTTGTCAAGGTTAGGGTGGGTATGACTAATGGAAGGTTTTTGTGACTTAGTGTCATGGGTGGTGTTAGGGGATTCTTGATAGTAGATGGATAGAGGACCAGGACTCCTGGATTGTTGGTAAGATGGATAGATGGATGAAGGGATAGGGGTTGTAAATTTGGACTTGGATTGGATGTATAGTGTTTTGAAGTCCCTAGCCAATTGTGCTTGACCATTACTAATAAATTGGCATTCAATTTGACTAGAAAGTATGTCATAGTGACTTGAAGACATGGTGGTGGATGAAATGAGACTAAGACTATGCAAAGTGGTAATGAGGATAAAAGGAACGTCAAATGTGAAGTGGTAAAATGAAAAATCAAAGCCTTATGTCAAATGATTCCTAGGAAAGGCTTACTAACCAATCAAAGTTTGTCCAATGTCTCAATTTGGATTGTCAAAAGACTGGTTTGAAGGACAAGATGATAGAATGACAAGGTAAGATTTCCACACTAGACTTATGAGTTGGAAATAGCTTACAAGAGGATAATGACTAAGGACTTGTTTGATTTGGTCCAATGACAATTTACTTTTTGAGACAATGGTTTGACAAAGCAAGGAAATTTTTCCTATCCCAAAGTGTGCAAAATTGAGGGCTTGATTTGACAAATTCGGTTCATGATGGAAAATGTGTTGTAGGAAGTGATTTGACAAAATTTCAAGCAGATTGCAAGGAATTTATTTCAGTTTAATTGTGTTGATTCAGATTTGGAGGATGATGTTCATTTGTTCATGTTGTCTGAAAAAAGTTGGCAAACACACGACGTTGTAAAGAGTGAAAATCAACCACATAGAAGACATTTACAAAAAAAAAATCCTAAGGCTGTAAGGACAGTATTCTTATGAGCCTCTTTGTACCTAGGTAGATATTCAAGATCTAGTAAATTTAAATATTTTATTTTTCTTCTAGATAAGGTATCCCATTACGAGAGATCGTTACGATTTGCGTCTCAACCTTCAATCCCTATCTATTAATACTAAACAAAATCTAATTTTCAAGTTATAAAACAACAAATATATATAAATTTCAACACTCATAATTTAATTTTTGGTTTGGAACATGTTAGAATAGACATTAATTCTAAGAACATGATAATTACAACAAAATGCATCTCTTTCACATCTTAATATTTTTAAATGGGCACAATCATATAGAACTCATTTTTATGGATGAAAAATATATTAATAAACTTGGGAGCAGATGTTAAAATTATTCTTAAAATAAATTGGGAGGAGCTTGGGAAACCAAATTTACATGATACTCCCTATGATATAGTACTAGATGAGGGGGAAGATCCAAAATTTTCATTAGCACATGGTATCTAATATAAAGGTCAACCTATTGGGTTTAAAGGAAAAATAAATTTTGCGGTGTTTGAGATTCAAAATGACTCTTTGGTGCTTTTAAAATTTTGTTTAATCTCAAATTGGTTCATGTAGAATGTAATGAAATCTTTGACTCCCAAAAAGAAGAATTAACATTTTATACATGGAGGGCTAGATAGTGCATATATCTTTGAATATGAATATAGATTAAGATTATGATAAGAAGATAGCAAAAGAAAGAGATGTAGAAGAAGATGACATATTTAGATGGCTATATTCATTGAGGAAGCAACCTAAGAAAATATCATAATCACAAATTTTCATATTGCTTCTTGTAGATTCATATCTCTCTTGGAAATGCTTGTTGATCCATCTTCTCAAATTTTCTTTTTTCATATATCTAAGGGATACACTTATTGCTATAGAATTTTTTATTTATTTTTTATGTTGTACTCATCTTAGTTCTAGATGCACATAGGATAAGAGTGCAACCATATTAATCTAATGTATTTTTATTTGATTATTTGTGGAGGTAAAAATACCAAATTAGGGATTTGACAATATTGGTAAGATAACCAAAATTCACCCCTTTCCCTTTGTGGCACTAGCTACATGTATTCTTAAAAATCTCTTCATATGAAGGTTTTGTGTCTTTTTCTATCTATCATAATTATATTATCTTAGAGCTCAGTTTAAATAACATTATGACCATTTTATATCATTTAATTTATTTTACAAAATTTATGTGTTATTCTACTATTTAGTTTCTTGTTATTCGTTGTGTATTTTATTCTTATTTTATAGACTTTCAATTTTTTGTATAAACTGGTATTTTTTATGTACTTGACAAAAATCTATGTAGTCATATAGAGGTCTTAATGTAGTCATGCTACCATCTAGGCAACATGATTTAATTTTTATTATCTTCTATTGATTCATATTCTAGATTCCTATCACGTGATTCAAGATATCTATTTCTCAACTCTCATTCTAGGTTTTTCTTTGCTTATAATTAAATCCCATTTTTTGTATTTTGTTTAATAAAAACATAGTACTTTTTTTTATAGTAAAAATAAGCTTGCATAGTTTATATAGCTGAAACCAATTTAGATAAGACCATTTACACTTGTTGATTTATCTATTTTGGATAGTATTTTTGTGTTATTAATCTTATCTAGGAATAAAGTTAGTTAAAACTTTCAACTTTTTATTTAGGTAATCAAATTCAATACATTTTTCTTTTTACTATCAATATGTTTATTTCTTTATGAATTATTTCATTGTTATGAAGAATATTCTAATTCTATGTTAGATTATGTGTTAGAAAATTTAGAAAATATTATTTTAGATACATACTTCTACATTATATGTTCCTCGCATATAAACTTATTTAGTTAATGTATGTTTTATGTGTATATTCATTGTACTTGTTAAATCTATCCTAATCCAAAAATAGTTATTGTTAACTAATATGATTCTATTTATTATAATATTTATAATTTTTACCAATTTTTGTGTGTTTGTGGGGTGTTTGAGCTATTCTCACCTTCTCAACTAATTATCACTATTTAGGTTTTTTAGATGAGTTTAGAAATTCTCTTTTTTTGAATTATCTTGTGTCATCTTCTTTTATCCAATTTGGTTATACATAATGATTTCCCTACTATTGATTTTCATGTATTGATACAAAGGGAGATACCAAGATAGAGGAGGAAATACTGGTGAAAGGTGGTGTTTCTACCATATCTATATAATTGATGATGCACAATTGGATGAAATAAATATAATAATTTAAAGAAGGACATAAACATAGATAGATGCAAAATTGAGTGCCACAAAAAAATACAAATAAAGAGAATATATTGTAGATCAAAACTAGTAAAATATTTAGTATAAGGATTCATAAAATCTAGTGATAACTTGCAGATTTTAGTTTTATAGAACTCATTGATGATGTGCATTTGAGTTTTCATTTCCAAAAAATTGAAATGAGGAACCTTCAATGTTCTTATATATCAATTATTTGATGCATTTTTCCTTGTTGCTAGATAAAACATATGATAAACCTATTAGAGTAAAGGTTTTAACTTAATTATGTTGATTAAGTTACCTTTATTCCCTTCTTAAGATTTCACGTTAGTTTGAATAATGTGACATTTAATAATTATATTAATTATTAAATGTTTTCCTATTAGGGCTTCTATTAGAGTTTTTCCTATTAGGGTTTTATTAGGGTTTGAATGATCTCCTTTTTATAAGGATTGATCCCATTGTATTTCATATCAATTCATTCTCTCATTCTCTCTGATATATACATTTTCAGTTTTCAGAGAACCCTTGCTTGTTTGTCTCCATCTCTTCTTTTGTGATGGGTTATTTGCATGCAGGTGATCTTCGGGGTTTGTGGTGTTGTATTTTCTCAACTCCTACATGGTATCAGAGCTCCACACCTGCTGCTTCCTGTTCTTGTTTTGAAGATTTTTGGAGCTTCAAGGGTTTGGGGTTTGTTTTCTTGATCCAGGGCATACCTGCAATTTTGAAGCATTTTCAACTCAAACGGACCTCGCCATTGTGTTCGCAACGGTCCAAAACCCCTGAATCGACTGTCCATTTGTCCATTTTGGACAAAGTCAAAATTTGAAATGAAAATTTTTGCAATGCTGACGTATGGCCCGTCCACTACGGTAATTTTTTCCGAAATTTTTTTTCGACAAAATATTATTTACGCTAATATTTTTTTTTCATTGTAAAGGATTTTTGTTTTATTAAAAAATTAAAACAAAGAAAAAAATATTTTTTTTTTTCGCAGTTTTAGGGCTTGTCGGCCCGGTACCCGTGCTTGCAGGCCTGCAGGCCCTCTTGCCTGCCGGTCGGCGTACTGTCGACCGCTGGCGGCTTTAGTGCCGACTGGCAGTAGACAGTACCACCAACGGCGATATAGTGGCGGCGGCCCCCACCCATGCCAAATTTTTTTTTAAAAATTTTTTTTTTATTGTTTTTTATTTTCTAAAAAACAATTTTTTCGAAAATAAGCCCAATCGCACTTTTACGGTGATGGCCATTTGGCCGTCAAACTTAACCTTGTATTTTTGCTGCAATGGCCATATGACCGTCAAATTTAACCTAGCACTGGTTTTTTCCCTCTTTGGAGCTGATTTATTCTGGAGGCCGTAACTTGGGCATACAATATCATTTTTTGGCAAACAAGATATCGTCGAAAAGCTAGTTTTCTTATCTTTCTAGTGGTGTGAGTATCATCACTTCTTTTTTCCATTGGTGCATTCTACAGCCAGTTGAAGACAAAGGGGCTATTTTTAGTCTCAAGCTCATAACTTTTGATGAGTTTCTCCGTTTTTCGCAATCTCAGTGGCGTTGGAATCGTATTTCAGAGCTCTTCAATTTCATCAATGATATTTTTCCATATTTCACTCTAGGTATATTTTATTCAGTTATTTGTGTTTTCACACTCTGGTCGATTACCTGGACATATTTGCTCTTGGAAACTTTTTGTTCACATGTGACGCTTTGTTCTTGGCTGTTCTTCATGTATTTCTAGCATTTTGTCCTTTGAGGACATTTTGAGCATCATTTGTAAGCTATCTTTTATGTAAACGCACTGAGATAAAGTGCCACACTATTGTACATGCATCTTTTGGAATTTTGCACATAAGGTTGTGCCATATTTTGTACTCGCACTAATATTATAAAGTGCCATGAGGGGTTGTGTAGTTTGCCTTTGTTTTGCCATCACATCTTTGTCTGGTGAGTATCCCTCCATGACAACATTGAATCCATACCATGGGGGGTTGTGTAGTTTGTCTTTGTTTGCCATCACACCTTTGTTTGGTGAGTGTCGCTCCACGACGACCATGGATCCATATGATTCCAGCCTCATGCATGTGTGCTTTGTTTTGCATACCACTTTTTCAGTTGCAGGTGCTATCTTGCGCACTTTCAGATGTTTCTTCTCCTTCATGCACTACAGGGTGTTTCACATCATTTCAGTGGATCTGTCAGGCTTCTCAGTTCAGCATTATGGGGGGGTTATTATATTTTTTGTGATAATTCTTCCTTGGTTTCACCTTGGAAAGGATCTTCCATCTTCAGCAGAGGTTCTTCAACACCATAGCAATCATCTTTCGATAGTTGTTTATAGCTTCTTTTGCTTCAGTGATGTTTCTTTTTTGGCCTTCTGCATCTCTTTTTGGAGTAGAGTTTTTTCCCATGAGGTTTTCTCTATTTCTCCTCTTTACAGAGATTTGGTTGTATTTGGGTACCTAATCTGGCCTAGTTGCCTGAACCCATGTTGCCTTCTTGCATTGTAGTTACCTTTGCTTTCTTGCATTTGTTTATAGCTGCATTGTTGCTCATCTTAAGGGGGGGTGTTAGAGTAAAGGTTTTAACTTAATTATGTCGATTAAGTTACCTTTATTCCCTTCTTAAGATTTCACGTTAGTTTGCATAATGTGACATTTAATAATTATATTAATTATTAAATATTTTCCTATTAGGGCTTCTATTAGGGTTTTTCCTATTAGGGTTTGCATGATCTCCTTTTTATAAGGATTGATCCCATTGTATTTCATATCAATTCATCCTCTCATTCTCTCTAATATATACATTTTCAGTTTTCAGAGAACCCTTGGTTGTTTGTCTCCATCTCTTCTTTTGTGATAGGTTATTTGCATGCAGGTGATCTTTAGGGTTTGTGGTGTTGTATTTTCTCAACTCCTACAAAACCCACTAAATTTTAAATAAATAAATTTACCCATATTTGACGAGAAAGAGAAGAAATAAACACGTACCTTGTTTCCTTCTATGATAATTTGTCAAGTTTTGTTTGCGTCTATTTTCTTCTTTATCTTTTGAAAATTTTTGTTGAGCTTTGTTTTTTCTTTTTGCCTTTTGTCCCATTTTATTCTTCAAAATACAAATGATTGATTTAAACCAACAACAAATTTTCCTCCAAAATGCAAAAAAATTGTCACAAAAACTTGAAAAAACTTACAACAGTAAAAACAAATGCAACAATAACAAACATTATCAAAATATTCATCATTTTTTAACCTGTGAAATGTCTTTTTCAGTTGACAGGCTTGGAAGCACGAGGGTCGTCGCCGTTTACACAGGAGCTCGGAAAAACGCAAACAAACCTGGAAAAGATGTTTGACTTTCCAATGTATACTGAGGGGGTTCAGCCGAACCAATTTTGTTTGGTTTGAACGAACCCCTTTAAAATAATTTTCTTTATTATTTTAAAGAGGTTCAGCCGAACCTCTTTAAAAGGTTCGGCCGAACACCCTTTATCCCCTATCTCCCCAAAAAATCAATTTTTTTTGTAAAAAATTATCTTTCGAAGCTCAATTTGAAAATGAAAATGCAGAAGACTTCAGAAACCCAACTAGATAATAATAGTCCTCCGAATGAGCTATCCGTCGAATATAATTTTAATATGGTTTGCTTTTATTATGTATTTTATTTTTTAGTTTTATTAAACATAGGTTTTTCACTAAAAATTAAAATCTCTAGTCTGCACATGTGGAAAAATAGCAGATTATCAAAATAAAAATTTTAAAAATACGTTGAGGCTGGGTATTGATGTCCTTGATCCATTAAAAAAGAAAAAATGAATTTCGATTCATACAAAAAAAGTTAGGTTGTATACAGTCCGCCTATGTCTAAATTGCAATTGGTTTGACTTTGAAACTTGATTAAGGAAAAAATATTCAATAAAAAACTATGAGACCAAATGAAAGTGCTAGATATCATAGTTACAAATCTAAATTCGAAAAAATTAGAATTTTATCCTTCATACAAAAAAAGTTATGCTGTATATGGTGAGCGTCACTTTTTAAAAATGTTGTTTTCTGAAAAAAATCATTTTTTGTGGGAGATGGAAAAAAAAGTGCAATCTGATTCCAAAATTTTTGAAAAAAATATTTTAGAATCTAAAGACAAAATGTGATGAGACTCTAGTTTGCATTATCTTCAAATTCCTCACGGTTTAGTCGCTATAGGTGCCCAAATATGAAGATTTAGTTCAAAATAATAATTGCAGTGTCCAGTTTGGCCAAAAATTGTAAACCACTATTGTGGGATCACCCTAGTCTCCCGAATGCTAACAAACATTTTTCTATTAGGAATTATCCCAATTTCCTCTAGTACATCAAACTTGATATCCTTCATCTTTGTCCAAGCTTCAAGACTTTTTTTAATTTATTGTTGATTTTGGGATGTGTTTCGATGGTTCAACTCAATTTTTCCTTTACATTTCCCATATTGCTAATCCCTTTCTCAAAAGATTTCAATAGTTTCATTCCTTGATCCAAGATCCTATCAATCCATTATATAAATTTTTTGCCTTGTACATGTGTCCTTTCAGCCTTTTGAATGAAAGGGTCTTCAATGCTTGTAGAAACAAGATCGATAGACTCAGAATATTAAGTAATCTTTTGAAATATGGAGGTAAGTTGTTCAACCCTAGCTTTATACTAATCTTTGATTTTCTTTTCCTGATCATGCTTCTCATTTAGAGAAGCCAATTTTGATTGTGCATCCTCTTTTGCACTTTCATGAATTCTCTTACCAAGTTTTATCCTCGTGATAGAATAATCAAACACTTATATCTCTTATGTAGTTTTACCTAGGGGAGGTTGTGCAACCTCGGCATATTTGTAGCTCGCTTTATCTACCAACACCCTTGAGAGAGTCTTTGGCTTCTTTATAGATTTTTTCTTTACTGGCACCAACTGACCAAGATCAAAGTTGTCAGGAGAGATGGCTTGCTTCTTTCTCCTCAGTGTTTGTGAGGCCAACCAAGGAGGAGGAGGAGAAGAACCTTCTCCAAGACCTATCATCATAGTTGGAGTGGATGTAGTTGCACCTACAATGGTGGTAGTCACAAGTAGTTAAGTGCTAGTTTGAATAGCTTTAGGTATTTCCACACTTCGTATATTATGTGCAGTTCTAGCCATAAACTAATGTAACTCAAATTGAGTAGGCATATCAAAAGAAGGAGAAGATAGACTTAGAAAATTGGGTGAGGAGCTAAAATTATTTCGAGGACTATCAAAATTAGACCTCAAAGTTGGGGATGAATAGATTGATTGAACTAAAATGGTAGAGGAAATTACAGTAGCAATAATAACAGTGGTGGAGGGAAAAGGTTGTTCAATTGAAACAATAGGAGAAGTGGGAGTCAACAAAGTGGCAGTGATAGGGGAAGAAGAAATGGGAGAGTTTTCTAGAGAATCCTCATGTGGAGACTCTTGTACTTCTTCATCCAAACTCTCTTTTGGTTGTTCTTCAACTTGAGGTGACATCTCTTTTGTGTGAGTTGATGGCCCTTCTACATATTTTCTCATACCCCCTTTCATTATGAATTTAATCTTAGGCTTAAGGGTTTTACCAGTACCTAGCACATCATTCTTCTCCCTTAGATCCAGTGTTAAAATTCTTCAATCTTATGTCCCTTTCATGTAACCAAACATTGATGTTAGCAAGAATGGACTAGAATCTTTCCTTGATAGAAGTCACTTCCTTCTTTGACCACTAAATGGGAGGAAGAGGGTTTTCAACAATATTATTGCTCTCATAAACAGGATCCAAGATGTTATATTCATCCTCCATGTCTTCTAGAATGTCTACCAGATCTAGATTTATATTTTTCTCTAAGGTAAGCCAACAATAGTGGACAACTTCCTTATGTCCTATGTCCTACAATCTATCCATACGTCCTCCACTCGGTGTACATGGGAATAGATCTTCTTAAACTTATCTTTCATTCCTTATAGCTGAAGTCAAGTCTCCTTTTGTATGTCTTCATCGTGACCCACTATATCTCTAATTCCATGGCCTTAGTTTTGGGAGATGTTCCGATAGAGTACTTGCCTATCATGAGAGGAAATTTAAATACTAGCTTGTGAGATTTTTCTTGTCTGCTATGAACTACCATGATCTGTCTACACAGCTCAATGAGAACTATCTTGTCACTTGAATACCTTGGAAGAATATACAAATATCTGACAAAGCACTCAACTCAAATGTATGTGAAGGTGGGAAATTGTAGGAACATACAACCAAATCTATTAACCGTTGTCCATGCTTCATTGAACACTCTTCTCTTCTCATGTTCTTTGTTGAAACTACAGAGGTATGGAGCAAAGAAGGCATCATTGACCCTCATGAAATGTTGAATACTTTTCTTCAGGTTCAACTAGGAGTAATATTGATAACTGGAACATGCCTCCTATCACCCTCTGATGTCAATCCTAGAAAATTTTGCATTGATGCAACAACATAAACCAAGTATGAAGTCATATAAAATCTCTATGAGGTGGGCACATTTATGAGTTGATCATGAATTGCATTGTAGTCCCCCCCCCATTCTCTCTTTGGATGTGCAGGTAGTCAGGCTAAGGAACTTGAAGATTAAGGTAAAATAATAGGGATATTTAGGGTATGTGTTAATTATGTTAGATAGTTGATGTTGTATATTATGAACTTATGGACTATGTGTGTGTTCATACATGTTTGTTACTAGGATGCAAGCTATGGGCATATTTGTGCTATGGAAGTGCTTTGGTTATCTTTAGGATTTTCACATGATTCTGACATATTATTATCATGATGATATTATATTATGATTTTAATTTTGATTATATTTATTATCATGAAGAGGTACTGATTTGTGTTCAAGTGTTGTTGCAGATGGAACATGAGCTTCTATTAGTACTTCTGTGGGTATGATGCACATTGTTATTATTATTATGTAGAGATTTATTTGGATAGTGAGGGGATGCAATAGTATGTTGTTAAGATAGGTGGAAAGGGTGGCATTGTGCCTTTGGACATATGGGGGACATATGGGAATGAGATACGATTGCGAGATTTTCTTTCCTAGTGCTCTGGCTATTATGAATATGTGCTCTAACTTGTATGCTTGAGTGAGCAGGTACTAGGCTACGTCTCCACTTGAATTGGCAAGTCTGAATGTGCCTCGAAATCCAATGGATTAGTTGGTTGGAGATAGCACTTGGTCCCCTACCCTAGCCATCATCCTTAAAGAGGATGAGTATCCGGTTGATACCTTGTAAGTATTGTCAGTGGTCAATCAGTGTTGCTTGAAGTTTTGTTTTTGACCCTGATTAGTGGTCAAGTAATTGTTCTAGCCTTTGGTCTATTTAATTTGAACTATCTAATAGTATGCCTTTGGTGATTATACGTATTATATATATATAGAGTTAATAATAAAATAAATTTATAATGTAATTAATAAATAATATGATAAATAAATAAGAATGTAATAAGGTTGGAATTATATAATTATTTTTTATGTATGCCTAAATGGTTTTTACCCAATTGTATGAATTTGGGCATTCATCATTTTTACTCAAACTAGAATTTTTAAATAATTTTTTTTTAATCAATTTAAAATTAATTTTTGTATGACGGGAAGATTAATAAAGTAAAAGTTAAATCATAATTGTTATATAGTTTTTTGGTCTTCCCGTGCAATGAACAATCTTCTTCGTCCTGTAAATATTTTGCTTTTGGGGGGATCGGTTTACGAGATTTCCCTAACTCATTGGGTTATGGTGTAATCAAAGTCTTGCAATTCTATTGGTTTCAGGTAACTTTCCTTATGTATCTCGTATAAACAAATCAATGAGAGGGACCACCGTTTGGTTGGAATATGGTTTGGGATTGTCGAATGTTGTATATTCCTTTTCTAGCGTGCAGTTCCCTCTTTAGTGTATCAAATATTTGATGCTTCAAGACAGTATGGTTAGTGCAAATCGTTTTCACAACGTTTCTCTGATCATTATTTCCTCTGTGCATTTAATCGACTGTGTCTTATTTAATCTCGAGAATACATTCTTTTACGCTTGTTGATGCTATATAAGGCGTTATAGATCTAAGAACCCCAAAAGATAAGCTGACTATTTAAAATGAGCAGTAGTAAATGAAAAACAATACAAACCCAAAACTTTGAAACCTTAAACATGTTAACCATGCATGAAAACAAAGCAAAAATGTGAATAAAACATGAAAGAAATAGATTTGAAAGATTTTAACATACCTAAAACTAACAGATGGTTGAAAACCCTAAATGAGAACAATGAAGAATCCACATGGAAGTTAGACACATAGCTTCGAGATGAAAAGGAAACAATGAAGAATAACAAGGAGATGGTCAAGAATGAAAAGAAATTAAACAAAAATTTAGAATAAAAATGATTAAAAACCAACTTAAAAATGAATATCAAACAAACATTAAAATGCCATTAATGCAAAACGTGTGGAAATGGGAGTTTAGTTGCACTGAAATTAGTGTGATTACACCCTTTTATGCAAACTGCAAAAAACATGTAAGGGCATTGAAATTCAGCGCTCTTGCATATGAAAAAAAAACATACTAACTCTCAAAACTAAAGTTTTTGTAATTTTAAAACTTTTGCAATTTTTCATAAGGTGAAAAGGAGAATCACTTGAAATGACTTTTCAAGAGTTTGGACCATGCACGAAGACAAGTAGGATTTGCCTCATTTTTTGTGTTTAGAGGATGTGGACTATGAAATGGACAAGTTTCACAGGGGTTACCCCATGAATTGAGCATAGCTAAATTTGAGGATAACAGCTAGCTCTAACTAGGGAGATTTATTTGATCATCCTTTGAAATGATCGTTGAAGGAAGTAGTGTGTAAAAAGAGAAAGTATATAAATGTTACAAATTTTGATTATGATGTAGTCACCCAATTACAACATGACACTAATCCTAAATGTAGGAAATCTCATACAACTTCAAGGATGATGATTGACATATTAGTAAACTAATGTGGAAGTAGTTAAACCTACCAATTACAAAGAAGATCAAAAATAACTAAAAAGGATTATCAATTCTCTTAAATTGACTTTATCCCTTCGACACATGAGGGAGATATTAAAAAATTCTAGATCTCAATCGTGATTTAGCTGGTGAATAGAATAGAAAATGAAAAGGCCACTAGAGGCAAATCAAAGAACAATTTCAAGTGTTGACATCATATATCAAGTCTATCCTAGATACATCAACCCAACGATTAAGTGAAAAATTAGCTTCATATGATAAAGATATAAAATATATTGATAAGGAGATGATGGAATAGATTTAGTGCATGTCCATAATGTGTAGGGTGTGTTAGATCTCCAAGCTTAGCCTCAAAGGATTTAACCTACACTTCTTGCCTCTATTGCACAAGCACATGGTATGCGAGTGAAAACCTCTACAACAAAACCCAAAGGAAACCATAAAACTCTACAAACCCTACAAACTAACAAAAAAATTGCTAAACCTACAAAATATTATAAAAATTTCTCTCCAAATACGTTGATTTGGCCACAAAAAGATAATTTATAATTATATTTTTGACAACAAATAGAAATGTGTAAAGGGAAAAATTGTCCTCTATAAGAAATTTTGTAAATTTAACCATTAATTTATATAATGCAAAATTGTATTGTTCCATGGAATTGAACATAATATATACTATGTAGTAGGGTGTTGTACATGAAAAAATACAAAAATTGAAATCACCAAATACAAAAAAGAACTTACAACTCAGTGCTCCAATACCATGTTGGAATGGAAAACAATGAATGTGAAATTTAGAACTTCCACAAAAGAATCAAGCACAATAGATTAGCTAAGAAACTATCATAAAATGTGTAAATATACAATAACCTCTCCTTGTGTATATAAGAAAAAGAGGAAGTAGGAAGGTGAAACAAAAATAATGACTAACCTTCCAAGAGATGTGACACATGTATAACATTTGGGACAAGTGTGAGAGCATGTGTCAAATTTATATGAGGTGAGACAACTAAACCACTAAGTAAACTTAAGCTAGTGTGAATAGGACTACTAGGTGTAGAAACTAGATAAAGAATAATTAGACATGCATAAATACTTTTTTCACAGTAATGCATAACACTTTTGTGGGGGTTGCATATTTGGTAAAAAAAATATATCCATACGATTGTATGGAATCAATATGACCTATATGGATTCATATCACATGGAATCATTAACGTGGTTTGTAGGTGATACAATCATGTCAATAGAATCTGATTGGCATGTTCAGAAAAAATGTTTTTTTCGCAATCTCTAGATCATCTAGTACAAATCGACAGAGTATAGGTACAATTTTTTTTGAACTTTTTTATTTAAATTTTCACCTAGTTATCAAAATTTGAGTACTTGCTCTCAATTAAGCCATAGTGGTTGGTTCTAGCCTACTCATGAAGGGCTAAACCACTGCAGGTGGTGCAACAAACCTGCCACCTACACAATGCCACCATCATCAATTTTACTAGCAAATCATTATCAAAGTATCCAAATAAAACCCTCCATCCCAACTCTGCTTGTAGTGAAAAAACCTAGAAATATTGCCACTTTCAACCACTAGGGGACCACCTTGGTCTATTTTTTTTAGAGTCATAAATTTTTGCCAAGATATCAAATTTTCAAAAATGAGATATCATCAAAAATCTGGTTCTAAGCATTTCACAATGGCATAGGCCATTTTGCTAGATTTTTCTACAAGAGCATATTTTTGCTGATTGAAGTTAGATCTTCATTTTTGGCCTCTAAGTTTATTATTTTTTCCCTAGATCTTTGATTTTCACAATTCTTATGACATTGGAAAGGTATTGAGGATATTTATACAACCATCCATACACTTTTTCTAGATTCAATCCTACGTATATTTTATTCAATTTTTCACATATTCATTTTAGTTGATTAATTGGATATCATGGCACTTTAAAAATATATTTTAATTAAATGAATTTATTTCAATTTATTAATATTTGGGATTCCTAATCTATGGTTTTATCATTTGAGGAGTGTATCATTGTAATATCATGGGTTATGTAACACATCCTTCTATAATAATTCTAACTAAAGATAATTATGATTCTTAGCAAAACGACATCCTAAAATATTGTAGGTGGCCCAATCCTTTGCCTCATCTGTATGGAATCATCCCTAAACCAATTACACCTTAGAATAAATTAGTTTGGGGTAGTAAAAATGATCATATCATAAGATTTATTGATGCAACTATTGGTGCTAACACGTTTTGGAAGATCTTAGAGACTGAGTGTCTATGCACCCTATCGATTATAATTTGGGAGATCTTTTGAGAGCCACATATCTCTCCATTCTCAAATTATCTTGCATTAGGTTGTCTCATTCCACCTGATGATATGGACAATATACCCTTTGATGATGATATATTAGAGGAGATTGAACATGATCGAGCTTGAGCATATTGATGATACAAAGACCTCTCCTTTTACTTATCCTCCTATTGAGATCATAACAATATCTTATGTTTCTTTATTAGAGTTCAAAGTTGCTTCTTCAAGATATTCTAGTGAGCCTTTGCAATACATAGACCATAGTATTTTAGACTCAACTTTATCGAATGATTTATTGACATGTATTTTAAACTTGTTTGTGGAGTCTCACACTTCAGATTTGGAGGACACATTTGAGGGGTTATATGTCTTCTTTGATGATAGCCTCATCATAATTAGTGTCCCATAATTCTCATATTTGGATCTTTTTCATCATTCCTTACCACATGGTCCTTGTTTGTCCCCTTCTTTGATTGGGCATGTACCTGATTTGATTGTGGCATCACCTACTATGGACATGGTGACACATGAGAATATTTTGGAGACACCATCATCAAGTGTATTTTTCTTCCTTGCTACCAATCCCTATCTGCAATGGGAAGTCTTCCTACATCTATAGTTGTTTTTATTTGTTTCCAAGGGCACAAATGTTTTTGATAGAGGAAAAAAAGGGTTTTATAAGGACCCGAAACCACAAAGTTTACAAGCCACGAAAAGATAAATCAAAAGAAAATCCCGAACAAGATAGGCTGCAAATAAAGATAAATAGAAAAGACCAGTAGCCAGCAGCAAAAAACCATTAAAAAGACAACAAAAGACCAACGAAAACATAACCAAGACTAAGCCAGAGACTTCAAGGTCTTGGCCACTTCCATTTCCAAGATGTCCATATCCTGGACCACAATCCTAAGATCTTGGGTCTCCAAAGGCGCAACGTCCTGTCTTTTCTTCATGTTGGCCCTAGTTCTCTTTGAAGGGCCCAAATCCCCAACTTTGTTTTTGTTCTTCTCAGTGTCCAGATACATAATTAAGAGTCCAAGGGCACGAATTTTGTTTGTAGGCATTGGATTAACTTTTTTATTCAAGCATTGACTATTACTGCAAAAAAATTCACATAGTGAGGTGGGATATATAATCTCTCCTTTTCCCTCTTATGGGAGGATCGTTGATTGTATATTGATGATAATAGTCCTTGGGGTTCATATTAAGTCTTTCTTCCTTCTTTCACTTTTTTCTCTTTTGGAGATGAGTTTTGTCCCACTTGGTTTTCTTTGTTTCTCCATGAGAGATTGCATTTGTACATGTGTACCTAACATGGCCTAATAGTCGAGACCCGTCATCATCCTTGCATCATCTATCTATGCTTAATTTTTTACATTTAGTTTCTTCTCCGTAAGTTGTACTTAAGGGGGGTGTTTGTGTGAACATTGGCGAGTGAGTGTAGGATCATGGGGGTCCAAAAGTGGCAATATGAACAGAAAGTGGTTGATGATTTTTTTTAGATCCAAATTTGATCAAACAAAAAGGGTTTATCAAGAAAAGTGTGAGCTTTCTAAAAATATAAGATATGCCTTATTTGGAATTAAATAGATATTTATTATTGATTTTATACATACATTATAACTAAAGTCCTAATTGATAGCCTGATTGAAAAACATATATAATTCTTAAACGATTTCACATTTTTTGAATTTGAAAGATGTAGCACCTTCTATGCTTCCCATACTATAGGATTAAAAAAAAAGAATTTCATAAATTTTTGACCAAGTTATGGTGGTCAGACAAACAAGTTTTAATATTTTTTAAAAGTTTTAATAAAAAAATCATAACTAATTATTTACTTGGAAAAAAATTACAAAAAAATGCAACACATCTAGGCATGTGTCCTCTACTTATATTGAAAGTTTCAAATAAATATATTATTCTTTTCTTGTACTTAGGTTGGTTAGACATACACCTGTTTTTTATTTTTTCTTGAAAATTTAGTACTACTGCATTGAAATTTCAAATTTTCACAAAATATATTTACTTTTTTCCAAAAAAGAAATAGTATCTTAGAAACTAAACTCGATTTTCTACAAATTCTATTCTTACATATTTTTCAAATTATGATAATAGCTTATTCAAATTTTTATTTCAAGTTTCCTAACTGTATTTTTCATAATTTTATTGCCACTTAAGGGCCTAGTTTGGACCCCCATGGTCTTGCATTGACCCTGGCATTTCTTATACGATTTCCCCTTTGTAGTGTGAAAAAGAAACATTATCTATCTAGTTATTAGTTAGGACATATTCACACATGTTCACATATTAATTTTACTTAGGGATTTAGGAATCTTTCTAGAAGATCTAGTAAACATGTGATCTTATCCTCAAATTATCATGTATATAATAGGATTTTGACAATTGTCATCATCCTAGTTAGTCCTACCTCATCACCTTGCCTATATATGAAAAATCTCTCATTGTACATTTTTTTATGTGGGTGATATATCATAATCCATTTTGCACCATAATCAAGCAATTATTTCTCTCGGTGCTCTCTTGTGGAAGGTAATCTTTAGTCTTACATTGATCTTGGGAACTTGAGTCCATTGGTGACTCTTACATATGAGTGGTATCAAATTTTCCCAAAGCATACAATTGATTTCTAGAATGACCTTGTGGTTGTATTTGAAGATGGATTTGCATTGAATGGTGACCATGTTGTTCTTGTTCAAGGCCTGAAAAATATCAAAAGGTAAGATGGAGAGTCAAGCATGTAACTAAGTCGGAGTTTTGAGGTTTCTCTTTCCAAAATTCCAATATATTCCAAACCTAACAAATTTTCTTTCCTTGACATATTATTGGAGGCCTATGAAGCAAGTTTGAGTTCAATACAAATAGGTTTTAATATGAAAAATATATACCAAGCCTACGTGTGCCTTGATGTTGTGTGGAAGGCAAGGAATGAATACATTGCAAAAATTGTATTCTCAAGTGGTTCTATGGTTGGTAATTAATAGGTTGTTTATAGTAGTGAATTGGATGCAATAGATAATATAAGTATGAAATCAAAATATGTTTATTATGTTTGTAGCAAGTAGGAGAAGGTGTTGTTGTATTGTATAACAGTGATATCTAGATGATGATAGTGTTTGCACCTACCTTCAACTAGATAGGTCATTTCTCTTATTTTGTTTTACATTGTCATGTATATACCTTAGTGTCTTTGTGTAGTCATGATCCATGTTTCTCATGATGAAGTACAAATGGGTCTCAATCATTCTTTATATTAACCCCTATTTTGTTCTACTCTAGAGATAGGTGGATTCTCATTGTGCTAGCAAATGAAATGTGTTCCCAAATAGGGCTTATTAGGACTCAATCTTACAATATCATTTTTTACTTGAGCCCCTTCCATTTTGAGTGTCATAACCCTTTTTACCACTATTAATAATCAATATGATAAATCTTGGTGTGGGTCCTAAGCGATTAAATTTTCTTAAGTGTTGCCTCTACCATTCCCCATATGCTTGTAGTGTGTTGTAATAGTCAAATTTCCAGAATCTAAGCATTTAGATTACTGGTTAAATTTTTTGTCTATGGAAGTTATTAGAGTTGTCAAAGTTTCTCTACCAAGCATACCTTTCTACTCATCTTTTCTTTCCTTTATTCCTTGCCAACACTTTGAACTTGCTCATCCCAAAATTCCTTTCCCTAGTGTCAAAAGTTTGAATTCCTTTTTTTTTTGGACTTTCAAACTTCCCTTTTCCATCATGCCTCCCACCTAAAGACCAACCTTCCTTTATAGTTATTGCTTTTCAAAAATGTCTTTCCCCAAGTACTATTTTTCTCTCTTGGGTGCTTGTTCCAAGGTATCCCCAAACTTTGATTCTTGACAATTGATGTTATATTTTCTCATCGAAGTTAAACCTTCAAACTTCCTCCATGTTACCCCTACCTCTATGTCATGAGATCCTTGAAGCCTTCAACTCCTAACATCTTGATCAAAGCCATGAGGTATGAGTTACCCCTAAATGTTGACAAGTCAAAATCCTTGCACTTTGCATCATTTAACTTCACTTGCCTCCCTATAGGCCCAAAAAGACACTTTTTGATTAGGGATGTCATCATCTTTGTCTTGTTTAGGATTTTTCTTGCTCAAGAAATTTATTTTCACCAAAAGCATGTATATTTACACACTATTAGTAGTTATAGAGATGAAATAGCTAGAAATACCTAAAATGGGCTTGATGGAACTTTGCAACCACTAGACGACCAATGTTCTAATGGACCAAATGACAAAGTTGGCATGTATTTTGCTTCATGTTACTATTAGGTTTTTCCAAAAGCCATTTTCTTTATGCCATCTATTGGTGGCACATCAACAAAATAGTTAACTTTCCTATGTCATTACATGCCAGATCTAGAAGCGTAAAGAACATAAAGATATTTTATAGGTCTAAGCAAGGGTGTATTATTGATTTTTGTGTAAGTTCAATATTTTCTAATGGTTTTCACACATTTTGAAATATGACTATAAAAGAAATGATGGTTATGAACAATGTGTAGGTGGATTTCTTCACATAATTAATGTTTCTCGTCAAAGGGACCAAATGACAAAGTTGGCATTTATTTTGTTTCATGTGACTATTAGATTTTTTCACAAGTTGTTTTCTTCATGTCATCTCTTGGTGACACATCAAAAAAGTTAACTTTCCCATGTCATTACATGCCAAATCTAGAAGTGTAATGAATGGAAAGATATTTTATAGGTCTAAGCAAGAGCGTATTATTTTTTTTTGTGTAGGTTTCAATATTTTCTAATGGTTTTCACACATTCTGAAATATGACTATAAAAGAAATGAAGGTTATGAACAATGTGTAGGTGGGTTTCTTTGCATAATTAATGTTTCTTATCATCCCACAATGGTTGGATTGAATGCAACTAAAGGTCTATAAAAACTAGTTAGTTGGTTGGTGATGCTCAATATGGATCATCAAACCAATTTTAGAGCAAGAATGGTTTGTATTGCTTTTTAGGGCATCAAACTTTGAACATCTAAATTGAAAATGGAGGGATATATTTTTTAACAGTGTAGGAAAGGTTGTGTAATGTATATTCTTGTAACCATATGTGTCCATGGCTATTTTCCAAGATTTAGGAAAAGATTGTTTATGTTTTCCCCCTTACCACATTTGTTGGTATAAATGGAAGTAAAGTTTGGTGTGTGTGTGACAAAACCTTATATATTGCAAGTGATTTGTAATAATCATTAATTTGTTTCATGTGGATCTTTGAGTTGGGAAAATGTGTCTCAAACATGCAAATACATAAGGTATTGTTGACATCAATGTAGGGGGTGCGGGAGGAGGGGTGCCCCCCCCAATCAAGGGTCTGGGGGGGCTCATCCCCCTGATGGGGGGTTTGGGGGCCGCACACCCCGATAGGGGTTTGAGGGCAGCACCCCCCAAAAGCCACATTTTATGTATATTTTATTATTGTAAATCTGGACCATTCATCATTAGGTCTTAAATTTGATAGTCAATATTTTGTCGACTTGACTTGCCCTAGAAGACAACCCTATTTTATGAGAGTGTTGTATTACGACTATTTATTGTGATGTATTCTGAGAATCTAATAGCAGTTGTGTTGCCTCTAGATCTCTGGTTGGTGATACTCCTGTGAGAAGCTTGATGTGCAAATATATTGTAATCTTTGTGATTTCTAAATAATATATTGGGCGGCTTTTGGAGTGTAAGGTTTTTCTCCTAAAAGGGTTTTCCCCACATAAGTCACTATGTTGTGGTATGCATGATATTTATGTTTATTTATGTTTAATTTTTGTAACTAGAAAGATTTGTAAAGTTTTGCATTATTCTCCTCTCAAGATTAGTGTAGGAAGTTGTTTTGCTACCTTAGCTTCCTTACACTTTGTAGTTCTAGTTATGGATTATTAAGTATGTCCAATGCATAAAATGTGAATATGTGATTGTATGTAAATGTAATTTAGTTATGTTGATATTATACATGTTTTATCCCCTTTGTCTTTGTTGTTCATGATTGTCAATGGAACAAGCACCAATCCTAAGTGGTGTTGGTGTAGGTTTTTATTTTCCTAGTGAGTTAATTTATTTTCCCTTAGTCCTAGGTTTTTCCTATACTTAATTAAAGTTTCTTAGGATAATAAAGTGAGTTTATTATTTAATAATTAGGAGATAAGTGATGTGGTGTCCCCTTAAATAGTGGAACACTTTCCACTTTTGGTGGTCAATTTCTATTGGTTGGATTTGTCAACTCCATCATCTCCTTAGTTCTATATAGACTCACTATCTAGCTTGCATTTTCATATACTCTTACTTTCTTGCATTCTTGCATAGTTTGGCATACATGCGCCTTGATGCATACAGTCATTATTCTATAGATTTTATTGAGCTCCTAATGAAATCTTGTCATCTCGACATTTGCACATCTCTTGGAATCTCGGGTTTGTAATTGTGTCATTTCATTTATAGTTTTATAGCATATTTTTCATACAAGATCTTGGTTATTCAATCTATTTTAGATTTCTAACATGGTATTAGAGCTCAGATTTTTTAGAGTTTTGAGTACTTGGATTCCTAATTAAGAGATTGGAGTTTTTTGTATGATCTTGTAAATTTTTGTATGATTTTCTCTTGCATTTCAATATGATTTCGAGAATTAGAAATGAATTATGAAGATCTATTAATCTAATATTTGCATGTGTTTTTGGTGAGATCTAGTGATTGCAACTATTCTAGCTATAGTGGTAGCATTTTTTACTATCCCATTGCATCTAGGGGGTTCGAAAAAGTCATATTTGGCTTTTGTTTCACTCAATTTGACCACCATATGACATAGTAGCAAACAAGGGTTTGAAGCTTAGATCTGAAGAACAACTTTTTGCAAGAGCATTTTCGACCCATACGAAATTTTTCATTGCACTCGGATAGCCTAAAAACCCCTATTCTCGTATATAAAAAATATTATATTTTAGACAAATTTGTATTTTGTCGAGGGCTCATCATTACAGGGTAAAATCAACCATTTTTTAAAAATTCATAAATTTTTGTCACGGTGTCTATTTTTGGCAAATGAGATATCATTAGAAAGCTAGAGATGAGAACTTTCCATCCATAGAGGTATTAATTTTATTTTTTTCCATTTTCTGTCAAATATTGCAGGTTGAAGTTGTTGCAGTTTTTCTTCAACAGGCCATAACTTTTTCCCTAGAGCTCTGTTTTCTGGAAACAAACATGCATTGGAAAGATATTGAAGAGTACTACATAGCTACATGCTTATTTTTTTCATATTGTCTATGGTTCATTTTGTATTAGAATTTGTAATTTTGGTCATTGTAGACCAATTGAGCATTGTATCTTGGAAAAAGCTTTGTAAATGCACTAATCATAAAGTGTCAACATTGTAATATCTTGGGGGTGGTGATTTTTGAGATTAGTGGAAAGGGGGCTATCTCTTAATGTCTCTTTTTGCATTCACTTGAAGTGGCCTTATATATCAATCTTGGGGTCATTATACAAACAATTTGTAATCATGAACTAAGATTAAGTTTCATTTATGGGAGGGTTAAACATGTCTCTTAAACATTATTCTCGTCCTTCTGTTGTCAAGCTAACTTCAAATAACTATCTGTCCTAAAAACAAGGGATAAAGAATCATTGCCTTAAGCAGGATCTACGACCCTATCTCCTTGGACTCAATCTTGAGCCAAGTGACTATCAAAATAATGCATGGTTTAACAATAATGACATGGTCTATGGACTAATATGTCTTACTATTCCTGAGGATATTCTACATCATGTAGAGCACACTAAGTGTCATTTCATTGTTTGGACCATCATCCAATAATTGTATGGAGACATTGGATCTTCATTTGAAAGTGATGTTTCCTTGGAAAAACAGGCTATTGTCGATGATATTGAGACTTATGTTTCCCCATCTTGTGTGGACACATCTTTTGCGGATGATCAATTCTTTGATACCCCATCTTAATCACATGTTGTAGCTTCAGATTCCAGAGATGCTTCTTTAAGAGCCTCCAATGATTCCTTGTAACAGGTTCATTTGTGTCTTCTAGATTTAGTCCATTGGGACCAATTTCTACCAGACATCTCTTGTTTGTTTGTAGAGTCCCTCATTTTCGATCAAGATGACTTTATTGAAGACATATATCTTCTCTTTGAGGGCAACTCTTTGGCCCTTGCAACTATTGCTACTTCAAAGTTTAGTGTTGCTTCTTCAAAATTTTCCAATGACTTCTTGTAGTAAGGCATCCATTGTCTTCTTGATTCAACTTGGGATAATGTCTTGACAAGTATTTCAGACTTGTTTATGGAGGCACATATTGCGGATTTGGGAAAGACTATTGATTTTATTCATCTTCTCTTTGAGGAAGATGATTCTTCTTCAATTGTTGTGAGGGAACACTTTGACCCTCTTGTTCATTCTCTACATGAGCATTCATTGCAGTTTGACATGAATGTGGATACTTTGAATCATCATTTGGAGGAGATATCTTCAAAAGAGATACTTGAGTCTTTGGGTGGTGTTCTATATCAATCTCTAAGAGATTTTGAGTTTTCATTTCAGCAGTGTGGCCTAGAACGCCTGATTTGATTATGGGGGCCTTCAACATCAACATGGAGACACTTGAGTCGAGTTAGAGACTCCATACATCTTGAGTTTCTTCCTACACGTTCCTTTCAAGAGTGGGGAGATAGCTCACATAAACCTTTGGTTTTGTTTCTTCCTAAGGGGAGGAACGTTGTTTAGCATTTGTGGACCATCTTCTACATCCATTTTTGGGCATCTTTCATTGGATCTCTTTGGGAGAGGGGGAAGGGGGGAAGGGGAGAGGCTTCTTTGTCCTTCCAATTTATTTCTCTCTATTATGGGGGGGCATACTTCCTTTGTGTGGGATGGGGCTTCTTCTTCTTTGGGAGGAAATTTTAAATGTACATGGGTACCTAACATGGCTTCATTTATCAAGACCCATCATCTTTTGCATCCTTCTAAGCTACATTTAAGGGGGGTGTTGGTGCAAGTTTCTATTTTCCAAATGGGTTAATTTATTTTCCTTAAGTCGTAGGTTTTTCCTACACTTAATTAAACTTGCTTAGAATTATAAAGTGAGTTTATCATTTAATAACTAAGCGATAAATGACATGGTGTCCCTTTCCTTAAAAGGTGAAACACTTCCAACTTTTGATGCTCAATTCCTATTGGTTGGATTTGCCACATCCATCATCTCCTTAGTTTAATATGAACTCACTACCTAGCTTGCATTTTCATATACTCTTGCATTGTTGCATAGTTTGACATACATGCATCTTGATGCATGTAATCATTATTCTACAAATTTGCTTTGAACTCCTAATGCAATTTTGTCATCTTGACATTTGCACATCTCTTGGAATCTTGATTCTGTAGTTGTGTTATTTCATTTACAATTTTATAGCTTATCTCTCTCATAGAAGATCTTGGTTATTCAATATATTTTAGATTTCTAACAAGTGGTTCAAGATTAAACACCTTTATTTTAACACCTCTATTCTATTTAAATGTAATATTAGGTTAGGTTTAGATTAAGTTTGTGTATGTTATTTAGTATTTAATTTTACAAGCTAGTGATAAATCTAAGTAAAATACAACTTTAAAATTATTAGTCTAAACATGAAAGTTGCACCTTGCCACTATGTAAGCAATGATAAAGGAAACCATCTTATGAGATTAAAACACTATTGTTATTTATACGTGCATGTGTAAGGCATATGATCAGCTATATAGATATCTTTGTAACCAATTACACTTGATCCAATGACAAAAGTTGGGTTTAGGTGTGCAATTGGGTATGGCTATTGATTGTTCTACTCATACTTATATTTTGATTGATGTAAAATGCATTTTATAAAGACCTCTAGAAACTCTCTCTCAAGTTTAAATTGAGCCCACAAAGCGAGATAGTTCACCCACTCTCATTGTTAACCTTCAACCATCCCCAATCTATTGATGAGCCCCTATTTTGCTTTCTTGACAACACCCCCTAGCATTGAAGGTGTAACAACTCTATAGGATTTTGAACTTGCCATTTTAGGACCTAGTAAAACCCATCAAACGATTTATTGTAACATGAGTGACAACATGCTATAGATAATAGTCATCACGTGTGTGAAGGTTAACTTCCATTAAATAGTCATCAATGCACAATCTAGAACACAAGCCAAATAAAGTTGGTACTCGCTATTTGAAAAGTCAATCAAAAGGGCATACAAATAGCATCCCAACCATCCCACATTGCAACACTATAACTAACAAAAGACAAAAGGATTTAAGTCAATTCCTTTTATTAGCAAGCCTCTCTCATACCCCATTACTTTTGCAAAAGCAACGGGCAATGCAAATGGACTCAAAATTCTTACAAAGTATAATCACTTTTCCTAATAGCCCGCAAAGTTTCCAATTCTAATTAACGCCGAAAGGCGTTTCCACTGCTGCGGCATTTTTCCCGTATACATTTCTATCCTGCCGATTTAACTTGACGTGCAGGTGACGTTCAGGCTGAGAAGAAGCAGTCAGAAGAAATGGCTCCAAAGGCTGAAAATGAGGCAAAAGATGATGGAAGAAAATGCTCCCATGGTCGCTGCTGAGAAGAAGCCCAAGGAGGAGGCCCCTTCCATGGCTACTAGAGACAAGAAGAAGAGGAAGAAGAGAAGACTTGAGTCGTTCAAGGTTTACATCTTTAGAGCGCTCAAGGAGGTCCATCCTCATATCGACATTTCCTGCAAGGCCATGGCCATCATGAACTCCTTCATGAGTGACCTTTTCGAGAAATCGGCTACAGAAGCATCAATATTGGCAAACCACACCAAGATTGATAGTCTCACTTCCAGGGAGTTTAAGATTGTCGAAACTAGTCTTTCCTAAAAAGGTTGCTAAGCATGTAGAGAGTGTGGGTAATACGGCTGTCTACAAATACTGCGAGAGCTTTGGTCGTAGGTTTTCTTCTGATACAACGTCTTTTGACCGCATCCTGAATTTGCTAAGCCGAAAGGGTAAGAAATTTTAGTAGACACGGTGCCACATGAAGCATTTGGGCAATGAGATAAATTTCGACAGAAGCAGCCATTGCACGGAAGAAGAACAACAAAAGAAAAACCAAGACTCGGAGAAATTCCGAAGAGCGAAGAATTTGTCATTCTACAAAGAACAATATGATAACGCTGAGAGATATTTCCTGATAAAAGTTGAGAGATCATTAAATTACTTTTACATAATTCTATATAATTTTCTTGTCTTTCAATAGAGATATACTTAAAAGGGACGGAAAGTAACTTTGCCATTTAAATAGAGCTTAAGAGGTGAAGCCATTGTTCATCTGTATCTCCTAGCAAATGCATCTCCTACAAGAATCACACAGTGTATTTGTAATCACACAGTATTTGTAAGAGGGAAGGAGTGGACCAGTATTGAGGTTGAGGAAGGATCCAATCCATTACCATGAAAGCCCAAGTAGATGACTAAGAACTTTAACTAAAAAGTGGCTAATAACCAGTTGTATTCCATAGCCTAAACAAACAAACATACATATCTATCAACTTGCAATTTATACCATGCTTTTGGTTGAGGAATAATGAATCATTTATATGCTATAAACCCTTAAGCATGGAAATGGAAGCCGTTAGAAATTGGAGCAAGAGATTGTGATTTATGGAACAAGATTATCAGAAGGAAAACATCGATTCCAGTCAAAATTAAATAAATGGTGATATCATTGATGATGAGGAGGTATCTCGGCGTTATCAATGCAACTTTGGTTAACTCACTTTACTGTAAAGAGTCTTGTAATTCAAAATGGGCCACAATTGCTAGCATAACGAAATCCTACCATCGCTTTACCATATATCGGTTTGAATGCCCTAAAATAGATAGCAACAGCTACAGACATTAGATTATATTTTATGCCATCCCATCTAATCTATGTACAGTAATCTCCATTCCCGATTTTATTGAGTTGTTTTAATAAAACCAAATTGAATTTCACTTGCAAATGCTTTTGCTCAGAGTCTGGTGGGCGTGGGACAAATATGTGACGTCACATGAAGTTCTTACAAAGAATGTAGTAATCGTCTGCAAGAAATTAAATTAATTTGAGTTGTCTACTCACCACATCAGTAAGAGAATTGACTAGGTTTTTAACTCAACATAATGTATACCAAATGCCCAAGTATCAGCGGGATCTATGTAAACGGTTGATAACATTTGTAAGAATATCTTTCGGCGTTTATTTATATAGATTTGATAAAAAAGATAGATATACTAGTAATATAGTTGCAAGCCTTCGATTACAATAGTCGAATCTTGTTTCCACATCAACTCCTTACACCCTTCTACCTTAAACAAGGCAAGATCTACAATCACCGCCCCACATTTCACTTCATAAAAATATCAAATTTTGTTTTAAAAAGAAACATATTGGATATTCTGATTTTACTGCTTATACTTACAAATCTTATTTATAAATAATTTGCAACCGACCATATGGTTCACTCTTTCTCCATTTGATGATCAGAGACTTACACCTTTAGAGATTATCAGTGACGTCTCAGCTTTCCCATCAACATGTTCCCTTCACTTTCAAATCTCATTGTAATGTTTGGTAAGACACGTGTGCATTCTAGCCTTTATGATGATTTTGATGTTTAGTTCTCACTATGGTCAGATTTTATGTTTCCCTTATTTTGCAAAGTTTGAAAACTGTATGGGGTGAAAAATGAGTCTCTGAATTTTTTTATTGAAGGTAAATTTTCTTTCACTTCTATTATGGGCAAAACGTACACTCCCGTTCCCCTTACATCTGCTGAAGAGAACAACAACATTCAATTTTGGGAGCTATCGCTTGGAATAATAACTATGAGACAACAGTGAATGCAAGACCATTACTGCTTTCAGAGTGATACAATTGTGTCTTCCCTTGGGTTTTTCATGTCTGCTACTGCTCCAAATTGATCTGATCTTCCTGTTATATTAGGCTTTCTATTGTAACAGTCATAATTTAAAACTCTAATACCATTTGTCTACATTATAAGTTTCTTCAAATTAATGATATACATTCTGACTCATGTGCAGTACACAAATTGGCATCTTTATATTACAGATTTGTGTTTCACTATCTGTATGCCAGTCATTTCTATCCTCATTGCAATACCAATTACCATATTTATCAAGTGCACAAATTCTCAACCCCGGCATCAATCAGATTGTTCCCAAAAATAAATGAGTTGGCTATTTAAGGGATATCACATAGCTGTCAAAGATGACAGCAAGCAGACTGTGCATGCAGAAACAATCGGTGCATGTTCTAAAATGAACAAAGAAACCAATTGAAATTAATGGAAAAGGATACTTGAAAAGGAATTGACCTGCCCAAAGCCATTTGTTATCTTGAAAATGGATCAGTCGGTTATATAAACTAGGCGGAAGAAGATGACATTGATGGGTAAGACAACCATGGTGCATGTTGCAAGCAATCAGTATTTTCCACTTAGGAGCACAGCCTTTACTATTTAGATAAAATGAATTGTTGGCAGTGAAGGCGTAAAATTCTATTTCCTATTAGGTTGAAGAGTGATTTCTAGCAATGTATAAATGAGCCACTGAACAACATTTACAATACAAAATAAATTTGGGGATTTCTATGGTTTGTGGATGTGTATTTGTAGCTTAATAAGCTTATCCATACAATCTTTTAAGATGCTTACAGGAAGTGGCAGACTTATTAGAGGCTAATCAAGTATTCGACCTCAGGACTAGCAGCATGGAAAGGCATTAGAGCAGAATGAAAATATATAGAAATAAAACTTCCCAGTAAAGATTTTACCCTCTTTCAAATTGCAAGCATAGAAGGAAGCCTTTCTATTGAAGCAATCCTGTGTTTTTTTTCCAACTGTTTAGATCATTTGATTAACAATTTAAAACTAACATGGAGATCCTTATAATGTACCAAGAACATACAAAATATTGACATGACAAAGTGCACATAGCAATAGAAATAAATAGACTGAATTTGTAAGTTGTTGCAACATTCAGTTCATAGAAATTAGTGCTAGAACCAATATGATATATCAAGAGATTCTAAATTCATGGACCACAAAACATTGCCAATGGAAGGATTAAAGGCTCTTCTTCGAACAGTTACCTAAAAACTACAAGCATGGGAGAAACAAAACCAAAATTTTAAGCCTGTTTAACAAAAAATGTCAATTACTGCATACGAAGCTCAATCAAATCATAAGAAGTCAAATCTTGAATTCGAAATAACAAGGCATAAATTTGATGCCTCTGCCAGGTGATACAAATATGCATTAACAAATGAACTATACAAACTTTAAGATTAATCCCTCACCTAAACACACTCTAAAAAGAAGAAAATCCAACATTGTCAACGAGCTGGAATTGCTTCTGATCATGAAAAATTGACTGGTGATTTTTGCAACAGTCTTCTTACATTTTAATTTTAAAATTAAATTACCAAAAACAAAAGACCATGGCCATCCCTGCTTTTCAACATTAATGAGATTCTCACGGACCACCAGGCACTGTCTTAATAATGTCAGAGTCACCTGTATTACAAAAAAAACAAAACAGACACCAACCATGATATAAAATAAGATCTGCTAAACAATAACACAGCCAATAAATCTTGGTTAATTTTTTAATGAACACAATTCTAACGGTAGAAGTGCCTCAAATGGTATTCATAATTACCTGGATCTGTTACGCTTAGACAGCTCACACGATAATATTTGCCACATGCAGTTCCCAAATCAACATTGTCTACAAGACATCATGAAATCATTAACTAATGATCTGACTATAAATGACATTTTAAGAGAAAAATAACAGAACAGCTCGGGGATTGAATGGCCAAAGACATTAAGAAGCCAAAGGAACATCATTAAATATTTGTTATTTAAAATTTTAGCCTTCTCTGAAATCAGTTGTTTTCCTGGAATGTGTAAACTTCCCATTCAAATGCTTGAATTTCATAACATCAGGTTGAGGAGAACCAAGCTGATAAATGAATTATACTAGCAGATGTAAGTTCAACTTTACATCTTATATATCATTGGTGAACTCAATATACAGGATAACTTAGATCCTCGTACACCAAAATTTTGGTTACTAAAGTTGTAGTCATACAAAGAGTACTAGATGTAACAAACAAACAAATGATGTGGATCGGCATGCATATTGAGAATATTACGTTTGGTGCATCCATATATTTACTCCATTGGAACTCTGTTTATATTCTCACATGAAAATTAAAATTAATTTGCTTTGTTGTAAAGTTCAAAACTTACTTCCATGGAAATGATGCACTCCAATTTTCGCAAGCATGGCATAATACTCAATTTCTGACTTTTGTAATGGAGGGCAATTGTTAGCAATGATAATAAGTTTTCCTGCAGCAACACCAACAAGAAGATACGGGAGAATGTGATTTGCATGCTTGAAAGAAAGTAGCTACAAATTTATGATGCAATTGCAAATACATAAACCTCTAAATTTCAAGAACTAAAAATGGCAATCTCACAACTTGAAACTGCAATCATTTCCAAAGTTTGCAATAACAATTCTGAGCTAAACTATCAGAAAATTTTCCATGCTTGAAGGCACTTTAAAGGAATCCAGCACCCCAAAAATACAATGCATTTAAAGTATGCCTCTTGACTTCACATGCAAATTATAAACAATATTTTTAAAATTATCACATTTTCACCATTACTTGAAACGCTGAAGCTTAAAGGTACTATACTTTGAAGCCTTTTACAAATGGATATTACTAGGAAAAACAAGAATAATGATTGTTGATTCTGCATCCCACGTGAGCCATTTTAAAGACCTCATGAAACATTGAGATACTTTACAAGGGATTTAGAATAAGAAAAATAAAATAACAATCCAAGTGTCATGCAAAGGTTATTTACAGGTACTTCTGAAATATGGTAGGTTTACTTGGGAATAATTTGGCAAACCAAAAGATCAAAAGTGTTTCATTTTATCAGGAACAAATCGTGAAAAAACTAGGGAAATTTGAGTTAGGGTTGGGACAAATCGGGAAAAAAACCCAGAAACCTTCAATATTTTACCAAAAACTTGAAAATTTTGCCAAAAAAATATGGAAATCGTGATTTAATTGGTGGTCGTGATTTTATTGGGGTTTATTTGCAATTTTAGCAGTCAAAATCTCTTTTGACTGTTTTTTCCAAACTATCAGAAATTGTTCAGAGAAAAACTTGCTTTGAGGGGAGAAATGATAAATTGCAATTTTTACAAGATTGTTTCTTCTATGTATTTAAGGACTTGTAAGTATTAAAAAGTAAAATAAATTTGAAGGGCTTTGGTTGAGGGTTAAGCCACTTTGCAGTCGATTGGCCAAGCCAGTGACAATTCACCCTGAGGACTTGCACCATATTGAGATAACCTGAGACAGAATTTTCCCCTACACCTTCAACCAGGGGTTGTTAACTTACAACCTGAAACAATGGTCTTAGACTCTTATAACTCATATCTACACAGTGGTTCCCTCTGAAAATATCAAAGCATTTATAGCAGAAAAGAGTACCTTTGAGTTTGTTTTCAGTGAAATCTGTATTCTCATAGCAGTAAAAGAGAAACAGTGATGTTCTAAAGTATGAGTACCTGTGAACTGGGGGTGGTAGCTTCTACTGTCAAGTGGGTTCACTGAGAGGGAAGAAAACCTAAGAAAGCATCTAACCTTCAGTACTTACTTTAAGGCTGGTGAGACAAGGTTCAAACACATACACACACATTACAGTTTATTAGCAGCCTGAGTTCATGCTCGACTGCTGCAAAAGATCTCCAACAAGCAATATGTGAAGATCACCATCAATCTTGTGGCCCGGGGACTTTACCTAATGGCGAGAGAATCACGCTCGCCCTACAGATTGTAAAAGCTCAATAGTTTCACCTCTGCAGACCAGGTAGGAGGGCTTTCCCCGCACAATTGTTAATGCTTTTCAGTCAATTGAGATGAAGTTAAAATTGTGGAGCAAACCTAAAACTAAGGACTGCATTTGTGATCACAAGGATAGCATATACCATTGCATACGCCAAATTAATTTGAAAGCACTATTACTATGACGGTATTCAGGATTGATAACAACATTTATATGTATCACAGAAATTTTAATTTATGGAATATTGTAATGAGGGTATTCGAGATTGTAATTACTCAAAAACACATATTGCTGCAATCATACCTATATTGTTAGGTTCAATTTGAATGAGATTTGGAGGTCCTATATTGGCATTGTTTACCTATACATAGTATTCAATAGGTCACTAGTTCGATATCCAATGTCTATAGATTTGTAAAAGCATACCTTTTGAAGACCTCAGAGAATTTAGGACGGACTTGTAGCCCAGAGTGTACTTGCCACTCTTCATCACCAGGGCAAGCCTGCTGTTGATGTTCTCATGAGTCTTCTTCTGCGCCAACAGATTATTCACTTAGTATACATACATTACTCTTCTTCAGCGGTAATAAAGAAATAAATGGATATACACAGAGTACATAATGTGATTTGTGATTTACCGTCTTCTTGGTTATCGCCATTGTTGGGCTATGGAGAGCAGGAGATGTATAAGTGGGATGCTCCGAAGCATGGAAGGACTTAGAATTATAAATTTTTTATTCAGTATCAAAGTCGGGTCTCTTTAAACCCCCACCCAAACCCTAAATCCCCATTTGAGACCAAAAAGATCGTGCAAAACCCTACTTTAATTTCATTGCACCTGTATATGGGTTCCATTTTCTGGCAATGAAATAACTCCTAATAATCTAAAATAAATAAAAGCTTACAATGAGAGCCAATCAATTTAAATTGGCTAGAACATAATTTAAAAAAACACACAAGCAAAACAAGGTGGTGAAGTGACTTAAAAGTCTTTTTTATTATAAAATTGTGTATATATATATTTATATATTTATATTATATTTAATGATTTTTCTTTATTATTCTAGCAATTGATCAAGAAGTGTGATCTTACATGTTACACAAATATATACATAGAGTTTATTAGAAGCATTTTAACTACCATATAGATTTTGGAAATAACATGTTTATTATTAAGGTTGTGAACTACGAGAATTATATTATTGCTTGGACCTATATAATTAAATTGAATTAACAATCAAGATAGGTCCCTTGAATCCGGATGGCTAAAGCTAAACTTTGACGGTTTAGCTAAAGGGAACTCAGGTTAGGCAGGTGGGGGTGGCATTATACAAGATCACAAAGGTAAGGTGATTCTTGTCTATGTTGTTAATCTTGGAAGGAAAACATCCAGTTTCGTTGAGGTGGCGATTGCTCTCCATGGGTTACAAATTGCTAATAGCAGAGGAACTTCCAACCTATAAATAGAAGGTAATTCTTGTAATACCATCATGATGTTAAATGATAAAGTGTCTCCATGTTGGTCCTCGCGAGATCTTATCACCAAAGCTCACCTTGAAATCATGAATATTGGGAATTGTCAGATCAATCATGTGTTCCGTGAAGGGAACAAGGTGGTGGATGGGATGGTGAATCTGGGTGCATTTGTGGTAAAGATTAAAATATGAGAGGATCATTTAATGATCCCAAAAAATGTGAGAATGCTAATCAACAATGAAGAAAATGCACTCCAAAATAGAGATTGAATGGAATCCCTTTCAGATTCATTATGACAACATGTACGACTTGAATTACATGAAGGAAAATCATTCCCTTTTGCCTATTCCCAATTACAAGTTAGTTTTGCCTACTGTTGTTATTTGCAACTAGTGTTTCTTGAGAGATCTCCTAAGCCCTCTTTCTTTTATGATCGTGACTAGAAAAATGGGTGGTGATATGGTTCAAGAGGAACCATCTTTTTGCAAAAACTTGAAGAATGACAAAGATTTATGGTCCATTCTTTAGAAAGGGAAGCTTGCCTCCTATGTTGAGGCAATGAAAGGGCATGACCCCAACTTATCCATGGAGTTTTTCAACTCCTAGAAGGATGGGCTAGTTGAAGTTAGAGGTCTTTCTTTCATGGTTTCCATGGAGCTTATTGTTGTGGTTGTGGGTCTCTCCTTGGAAGGGGCATGCATTCTTGGAGAACCTAAGGTTCACTACTAGAAGGACATTGAGTGATTCCTCAAAAAAGGAGAGAAGGTGAATTGGCTTCAAAATGGGTTCAACATGGATGACTTGTTCAAGGAGTATGGAAGAAGATGGCAAAGGTTCTCATGAGGTATGTGACTCTGGAGGGAAGATTTAAATGCTTTCATGCTCATCTGTGCCCTATGTTGAACCATTTTTTATACAATTTCAAAATGAATTTTGCATTTTGGATTTTTTTGTCCCTTGAGCAATCTATTAAGTCTATCCATGATAAAGGGAAGCAAACGCCTTTGCACCAAGGCCTTATTTGTAGGCCCTACTAGTATAATGTTGTCATATCCCCTACCATTTCTTCTCTTCTAAGGGTGACAAATCTTGCATTGGTCCTTAAAAGTGCTTTTGAATCTTCAGATGATAATCCCTCCTCCTTTGGTCTTGAAAATTTGTTGACCCCAAGCCACCATTCTAGAACAACTAGGTCTAACCCCCCCACACCTCAAAAGGAAAAAAACCCTTGTTAAATAGAGGACCCCACCCTTTCTAGCAAGAAAAAATTGGGCTTTGTCGACCCTCCCCAAATTTCCATTTCTGACAACTTGGATTCCTCTTGGTACCCTAATCTTGAGGGATCTCCTATTGTCTCTCCTCCTTGGGTTTTTTCCCTTGTTGTTTTTCCCCCTGATTCCCCCTTGATTACTTCCCTCCTAGTCCCACAAACTCCCCTCTCAAAAATGTAAACTAGGTCCTTGAGCATGAAAACTCTATGTTGAATTTAATTATTTACAAGAGGTGTGCTCCCCTTCGATTGAAATTGAATAAAAATAAGTCAAGTCACAAACACTCAAAATCACATTCTGAAGTGGTTGTTGTCCCAACTCATCACCACTAAAACTAAGATACATAATTTGGAAATGTCTATGTTCAAAATTTCCCAGGATTGGCTAGGTGAAGTGGAGGACTAGAGCCATTGAGACTTGTTATCTCATATGGCCAATGATTTTGAGAAGTGGGCCAATATTGTGAAAGAGGTGGGGAATATAAGATCAGTTGTTGGTACCTCCAAGGAGAGAAAAAATATTTAAGAAGTGGCTACCTTGCAAAGCAATCAAGAGAAAACTCTTCGGAGCCTTCAGGAGATTATGGAGTATAGTAAAGAGATAGTGAAGAATATTGTTATCATCATTTAGGTATTCCAGTAGGAGCTTAAGAATTGTCAAGAGAATTGTGTTTTTCATGATCTTTCGAATACTACTCAGACCAGATCTAGAAAGGAAGGAAAGATAGGGGAAAGTTCTACCTCCCCTACTGCTAAAAATGTTAGCAAGAAGCAAAAGGATCTCTCCTTTGAAGAGAATCTTGAATTCTTGGTGAATGAGTGGCAAGCTATTAAGGTCCTTTATCTATTGGGTGATCAATAGCTCCAGTACTAGGCTTGCATTGGTCCTTGTCTATGTCGGATTCTCTGGTGATCTTTCCTTTATGACTATTTAGTTCTTTGCTAGTCTTTTCTTTTTAGTTGCTATTTAGTTTGTTGGTTGCCACACTTCTTGTGAGCCCATTTTGTTTGGAATTTATGGTTTTTTTGGAATAGGTATGGGCCCTTTCCTGCTTTTAACTTAATCAAAACAATCGGTATAGGAGAGTTGAGGTTGATATTGAAAATAATTGTACATATAAAATTAAAATACATGTAATAATGCACTTAGATCTAATTTTGATGACATTATGCATCTAATAGATGGCATGGAATAAATTTTTCAGAGCATTAGGGACCTTGAATTTGTTAGGTGACTAATTTTTCACTTTAATATCTTATTAGGGACAATCATAAATCAATTTGATTTTTTGATTTTGTGACATGAAATTGAACTCTATGTGCAAAATTGACCTACTCTAGACATGAAACCAGCTTGTGCTTCACAAAATTAATCTATCAAATCATGTAATCTAAAACTAGTTTACATTGTCTTCAAGTATATAAATTTGTATTAATTGATTGGCAATTATTTTTAACACCTTAGGAGTTTTCTAGGTAAGGTATATTCTCTCTTGGTTAAGCCCCTAAATAGGCCAATTAAATAGATTGTAACAAAATGATTGAAGGCATGCTAAACAATCATGCAATATTCCTAGTCATATGTAACTGTAATTTTTTGATGTTCAATGTTGATATAATGCTCTAGAATAATGACACAATAAATAAATAAATAAAAATTAGGTAGAATGATTGATATATGCAAATTAGGGCTTGTCCTTTTATATAACATTTGGGTTGATATGGTCAAACGGGTTGTGGTTAGTGTGGAGCCACTCTAATGTCTAATCAACTTGGTGTTATAAGTATACACATGATTCAAAGGACCTGATAATCCATAACTGAATAGTTCATCTTTCACAAGAGGGTTGCATTAAATCATCAACCAGTGAGTCATAAAACTTTAGATAATGCTAGAAAAATATAGCATTCATATATTCTAGACATTACACATCAATTGAGTATAGGTGAATGAACATGTGAAAGTACAGTAAAATCTAGAAATAAGAATAAACTATTAATTAACGAAACATAGGAAAAGAATATAAACTATTACCTTATGTTATGGGTACTTAATTCTAAAGATTGTAACTGTTAACTCTTAAACTACAGTGTCCAACCTAGCTAATTTCTCTAGAGTATGAAACAAAACATTAAGCTATAGAATCCAACTCATGAATTATAACATATGCATTTAAATTCATATAATTGAAAACTACCAATTGAATTCACAATGCATTATCTACTTTAACAACTAAAATTAAAGCACGGTTCAACAGTACCTAAAGTGGCCCTTGCTTGAGTTGCTACTTCTATAGGATTTTATCAAACACTCACTTACTCAACAAATCATGATATCAAATAAATTCTCTTTGTTGCATCCTAACACTAAAATATTACACAAAATCTAACATGAATCTGTTAAATATCTTTGTTCAAATAACACACATTCTATTCATAACACTGCTACAACTACTTAGTAATAATAATAACTTGATAACTAACTCTCCTCCTTGACAAAAGATCCTACTATATAGGGTATGTGAGGAGTTTCATTATTATTGGACTAAAAACATTCTTATAAAATAAATGTCAACTCTTCCTCAAAGATAGGAAGAGGACTGAGCTTTGAAACATAAAATAATAACTATAAGAAAAAAGAGTAGAAAAACCAAATACAAACTCTATATCCAAAAGCTTAACCAATCATATAACATAAACTTGTTCATAGAATAGTTCTGTCATAATTGATTCTCGCTACAATTAGAATCCTTCTTCTCTTTGTTGTCTCATTGGCAGGTAATCTGAGTTATTTTAGGCAACTCTCAGATTGATTAATAAATGATCACCTCTATTTCCTTCTAAAAGTGTCACACCCAGTCGGTTGACTTCTTCTCTACAAAAATTTGTAGTCATTATATTGTGGATTGAGAAACTCATTGTCGCAAGTTGACAGTTCTTCTTGCTGCAAATGTTAGTCTTATTTCTAAGGAATCCTTATTATTAACAATCATAATTTAAACATAAAATCTTGCTAAATTTCATAGACATTCATGAATTCATTTATGCACATATCAACATAACATGTTTCCATTTCCACATGCTTAAGACTGCTTAAAAGTATATAAAAGGTATAAAAGGTTTTGGTAATGCCTTGCAACTTAGTAGAAAGAGATGAGAAGTATGAAACAATAAAAGGAAAACTAGCCAATTATAGATCCCATTATTCCCCCAGCTAAAGTTATTTCTTGTCCTCAAGCAACTTTAAGGTCAAAGGTTATACTGCAAGACCATCTCTCGAAAGTACACAACACAGTCCACTCATTTACCCTACTTCAAATAAAAACCTTATTGATATGTGATCTTTGCTACTATTCTATTCTTTGTTGTTATACCTTTCTCTTGATTCCTTCCTATCTAGTGTGGTATGGGGAATAAGAGGAGAGAAGGATGAAAGGTGAGAGGGAGACAAGAAATTTCATTCTTGAGGGCAGTTACAATGTATTTGTGTGATCTGCCAATTTTTGTCACAAAATTATAAATAGAATGAGGCTCCTTGGGTGATCCCACAATAATGGTTTACAATTTTTGGCCAAACTGAACACTAAAATAATTTGTTCTAACTAAATCTTCACTTTCAGGCACCTATAGCGGCTAAACCGTGAGGAATTTGAAGATTATGCAAACTAGTGATTTGTGACATTTTGTCTGTAGATTCTAAATATATTTAAAAAAAAAAATTGGAATTAGATTGCACTTCTTTTTCCATCTCCTTTGAAAACTAGATTTTTTCAAAAAACAACAATTTTAAGAAGTGATGCTCACCGTATACAACATAACTTTTTTTCCATGAAGGATAAAATTCTAATTCTTTTGAATTTATATTTGTAACTCTGATATCTAGTGCTTCTAATTGGTCTCATAGTTTTTTATTGAATATTTTTTCCTTAATCAAGTTTTGAAGTCAAACCAATTATAATTTAGACATAGGCAGACCGTATATAACGTAACTTTTTTTGCATGGGGTCATTTTTTGGAAGTTTCCCTTCCTCACTCGAATTGTAAACCACTTTTGTGGGTTTACTCCCTTCTTAAGTTTTGGCATGAGTTTGTTCCATCTACTTTGGGTAAAGTTAAATTCCTCTTTGATCGCGCTTGTTTCTAGTCCCTTAATTCTCCTGTAATTGTTTGGTGTGAATATAGTCTTGTACCTAGTAATTTATCTTACTAGTGACTTAGGGGACGTATTCACATGATTAAGTTTACTTAGGATATAAGATGATTTATAGAATTCTTAGTTGGTTTTTCTAGAACTTATCTTATATAGTTTAATTGCATGATTCCTAGGTTGTTAGTTTGATAGTTGTCACATGTCATAGGATTAAGACATGTCACAATCATGTTCAATCTTATTCCTCACCTTGCCTATATAAGGAAGGTCATTGTACTCATATGTAATATGATTCATACCTCATCATCATTTTGATAGGTCTTAATATTAAGCAAGCTCATTTTCTTGCATACTCTCTTGTAGAATATTTTCATTGTTTTTGTAGATGGTCTTGGGTATTGAGCTAATCTTTAGCTCTTACATGGTGAATTTGGGAATCAGAAAAACTTGAGAAAAATACTAGATTTAAGGGTTTCTCTATATGTAGGTTTTCATGGCAAGTCACTTTTATCTTGCGTTGGAGGAAATTTGAGCTCAAATTCGATTTCAAGGTAGCTGATAAAGTCAAGAATGACTTTTGTTTTGCCTAAATCTAACCTTTTTTGCTAAAGTTATGAGGGTTTCAAGAAATTTGAGATCTTGAGGTTGCAAAGCTTCTAGTGCATTTTTAGCCCAATCAGACCTCACCATCATTTTCAGAAGGCCTGGGAGATGAATATTGATATAAAGCATGCCTATATTCAACTTTAGTTTCTTTCGAGGAAAAAAATTACCCAGGCAAGACGTATGACCCACCTGTGTACAAGGTATGAATATTTTATTCATAAAAAAAGTATTTCAATTATTTTATCGGGATAATTTATTTAGGCATTTTTGTGGCCTTATTATAATCTTGTGAGGCAAAATTTGATTAAAAAATTATCATCGGACATATTTTATTATTTATGTTGGATTAATATTTTCTTTGGCTGTAAAAGTCTTTATGCAGAGGCATGTATTTCGTTTGGCAAGTCAAACTGCCAGATCTGTAGGGTTGTCGACTTTAGAATTGACCCTTCACATCATTGTTGGTCTAATTGATAGGTCACATCACCTACCATTGAATTTTCTTTGTTGGCTCCTTTACTCTGTTGAGCACCTAGTTCCACCTAAGCCCCACCTGCGAGTCATATTCTTAAGCGTCGGGTGCTCTATCGCCTGGTGGCATGGGCACCTGCCACTAGTGATGCCCCCAGTTCCTTCGCCTCATTGTTGCTCACAAGCGATGCTCTTCTTTTTTCCCATTGAGAATCATGTGGTCATATGAGGAACTATGGCCTAGCCCCTAGGGCTTAAGTTTTGCATTGGTTTAGCAATCAAATTTTGCCCCTAATTAGCCTGCCAAGTCCTCCAAGCAATCATTTTTTTCATTTTTCCACAACTTTTCACCACGATATCAAAATTATGCAAACAAGATATTGAAAAAAAGTGTGTACTTTGCAGTGATGCAAACAATTTTTCCAAATTTTGTTGTAGGTACAAATTATTGGCAATTGAAGTCAGATCTCCCCTTTGGACCTTTGAGCTCATAACTTTCTGCCAATTTCTCCAATTTTGGTGATTCAAGTTGCATTTGGAAGGTATTCAGGAGCTCTTTCATTTGGTTCATGTAAGTTTTTTTAGATTCAATCCCAAGTGTGATATATTTAGATTTTTTCATATTTTCTTTCTAGTTCATAACTTAAGCATCCAGTCTCCTGGAGAATTTCTATTTGTGGGGATGGGCTTTATTTTGAGTTGTATTTTCATATTTGGGAGGTTTCATATTAGCTTGTATCAAATATTTTCCTTTTAGACTCTCGATACTTGTTGACCTAATGGATGAACTATGATTTGAATTTTTGACTCCTCATAACTATCACACATGGAAGGTGAAAATGTAGAGATTGATTTGGTCTAAGGTTTTGTGGTCCACATTGGGTGATCACCAACCTAATTTTACAAGAGAATATTAAATTTTTTCTCATAGGATTAAATGTGATGAAGCTATGGGTTTAATTGTAATGCATGTTTTGGATAGTTTATTATTCCATAGTGAGGAATGTACTATTCCTAAGCAAGAATGAAATAAGTACAAGGATCTATTTGGTTTAGCTAGTGAGGTATGTGCCATGCAATTGGAAGTTAAATTGGATTCACTTTCCACATATTCTTTTCGTACCATTGAAGATTACTTGGTAAAATTTAAATCCTTTAGGTCACAATTGGCAGGAACATGGTAAAGATAAAATTGATAAAGAGTGCATCTTTTTTATTTTATCTAAGTTGAAAGGTTTATTTTTATACTTTTCTACTTCCTTCTATGCTACAATGGATGGTTTAGGTGATTCTTTTGTTAAGCCCTCTTTTGAGACATTTTGTGATAGGTTGACTAGGGAACAATAGAAACTTAGCCAACTTGATACACATGCTAAGAATCATGCTTTGATTGCAACATCAACTAGGATAAAGGAAAGATATTTTTTAAACCTAAGGCAAAATCTAAAGAACCTTCCACCCACTACAGCAAAACAGGCAAATAACGCCTAAAATAACATCGGATTTTAGTGTATTTTTGTTCACGAATTGGGCAATTTGGTTGGTGCAAAACTCAACACAAATAGACATGGTCTTCTTGGTGCCAACTTTGGCGCCGGTGTTGGCACCAGACGTAGCACCAGACTTAGTGTCATGGTTAGTGGTGAGAAATCACAGCGCCCCCACTAGCATCGAAAATAGCCCCTTTGTTAGTGTTGGAAATAATGCCGAAAACAACGTGAGAAATAACATCGAAAATAGCGTCTGAATTAGCACCCATTTTGGCTTCTGGCTTTTCTTCTATGTCTACTCTCATTTTTTCTTCTAGTTTTTCTTTCGGTTTTGCTTCCAGGTTTGCTTCCAATTTTTCTTCCAGTTTTGCTTCTAGTTTTGCTTCCAATTTTTCTTTTGGTTTTGCTTCCACTTTTTCTTCCGGTTTTGCTTCCACTTTTGCTTTTGGTTTTGCTTCCACTTTTGCTTCCGGTTTTACCTCCAATTTTGCTTCCAATTTTATTTCTGGTTTTACATCCACTTTTGCTTCCACTTTTACTTCCAGTTTTTCTTCCGATTTTGTTTTTGTTTTTGCTTCCAGTTTTGCTTCCGGTTTTTCTTCCAGTTTTGCTTCCAAGTTTGCTTCTAGTTTTGCTTCCGATTTTGCTTCCAGGTTTGCTTCCAGTTTTGCTTCCAAGTTTTCTTCCAGTTTTACTTCCAGTTTTGCTTCCAATTTTGCTTCCAAGATTGCTTCTAGTTTGGCTTCCATTGTTGCTTCCTTTTTTGCTTCTAAAAATGCTTCTTATTTTGCTTCCATTTATTAATTTAATATGTTTTATTTCAATTTAATTAGTTAAATATATCGTGCCTCTTAAATAACTCATATGATTATAGAGTAAGTAATTTAATTATTTAACTCATATGATTAAATAACAAGATAAATTTTTTTTGGGTTGATAACACGAAATTTTTGTATTGCTTGTAAATATAAAAAAGTACATCTATTGTTCAGTGTCATTACCCACCAAAAGAGCTTAACACTTCTCTGATTTGTTCAATTACATTTTGGAGGTGCCAAGCATTCATTTTACCTTTCATCACGACTTGAACTATTATTGTAACATGATCATCATCTATAATTAAAACAAGTGAGTCAAATTTCTATAGTTTAATTGAATTTGACAACATCCATCCTGAGCAGTAAATTAAAATCATCATACGTAATAAATATCCATCCAAAAATCATCGACCACTTTTAATATATATAAATTGACAAGTTAATACTGATAAGATCATCATCATATATAACTAAAACAAGTGAAAGTCAAATATGCCAGTACATCAAAAACATGTGAAAATGATACATGTCCAACAATCGACATACGTAAAAATGATATATGTACAAATGATATAAATAAAATTGATAAATTATGTAACTCAAACTGATACAAGTCAAGATGATACATGTCCAAATGATATAGTGAAAATGATACATGCCAAAATGATACAACTCAATAATATAGTATTGTAGGCCGTGAAAATGATACATATGATAGTAACCATGAAAAGAGTCATCATAACGATATATCAACAATGATCCATGATGTAGTTTATATGATCATGAATGTCACTGGTTACTACCACCAACTATCTCATCATCATCATCATCATCATCATCATCATCATCATCATCATCATTGTCGTCGTCGTCGTCGTCATCATCATTGGCATCAGCCTCAGTGTATTATGTATTTGTGTCATCATCATCCTCTGCCATGTGATCTGTACCATTAGAACCAATATTTTGTGGATCTATATCATTTTGAGGATCATCTTGATCTTTTGGAAGACCCGTGTTCTACAAAAAAAAACATTTAGAATGAAAAGTTATTATTTATTTCATGCAATAATTTATTTGTTTATTATATATCTAATATTACAACATATGAGACAAAACTATAATCATATTACATCATATCAAAGTGCACATACCATAATAAAATATCAAAAAAGTTACAACTAATACTGGTGAGCTAGGATAAACTTCAGCTTTCAAAAACAAAGCCAATTAGGCTGGCAACATTGAAAATTAAATCCCTAGCAATATTTATGTTAAGGAAATTTCCTTTAGATGCAAGAATTCAAAGCACATCAACCATGTGGTACAAATGATTAAATCCTAGAGATGATTTGTAGCAATGAAAGAGTCTGAAAATTATTAAATCCCTAGAAGTATTTATGTTAAGAAAAATTCCTTTAGATGCAAGGATTCAAAGCACATCAATCATGTGGTACAAATGATTAAATCCTAGAGACGATTTGTAGCAATGAAAGAGTCTGAAAATTATTAAATCCCTAGCAGTATTTATGTTAAGGAAATTTCCTTTAGATGCAAGGATTCAAAGCACATCAACCATGTGGTACAAATGATTAAATCCTAGAGACGATCTGTAGCAATGAAAGAGTCTGAAAAGGCAGAGAGAGCTACATTGGTGACTCAGGAGAAACTTCAGATTTCAAAAACCAAGCCAATTAGGCTGGTAGACGTGTGGATCGAGCTAGCATTTGGTGGAAGAGGAAGAATGATGACTGGAACTTTGGAGGCCCACCATAATGGATTTTGGTATTCAACCATGAGAGTAGAAGAGAGAGTTGATATCATGTATCAAAACATTAAGCATGCATTCTTCCAGCTAGCGGAGAAGGAGATGATTACTTTGCTTCATTTTCATTTGCATAACCATATCATGGCGTGGGAACCAAGAAGATCAAGGATGTCTAGTTTTATGTGGAGGTAATGGATGTGGTCCAAAATTTAGGAGGGGCAAGAAGGTCAATGTATGATCCTGATGAAATTGATGAAGAACAACAAGAGAGGGACAAGAAAAATAAAATTAATGTAGAGTTTCGAGGATTTGTCAAGCAAGTAAGAGAGTTATGGGAGTAGCCTCATCTAAAAGATTTTAAACTAGAGTTTGATATAGCATTTAGAGAGCTTGGTTTTCATGGAAGAGTAAGAAAGATGATTAGTTTGCTTCATTTTCATTTGCATAACCATACCATGGCGAGGGAACTAAGAAGACCAAGGATGTACAGTTTTATGTGGAGGTAATGGATGTGGTCCAAACTTTAGGAGGGGCAAGAAGGTCAATGAATGATCTTGATTAAATTGAGGAAGAACAACAAGAGGGTCAGGAAAAATAAAATCAATGTAGAGTTTCAAGGGTTTTTCAAGCGAGTAAGAGAGTTATGGGAGCAACCTCATCTAAAAGATTTTGAACTAGAGTTTGATATACCATTTAGAGAGCTTGGTTTTCATGGAAGATGAACAAAGATGATTACTTTGCTTCATTTTCATTTGCATAACCATACCATTGCATGGGAACCAAGAAGACCAAGGATGTCCATTTTATGTGGAGGTAATGGATGTGGTCCAAACTTTAGGAGGGGCAAGAAGGTCAATGTACGATACTGATGAAATTGAGGAAGAACAACAAGAGAGGGATAGGAAAAATAAAATCAATGTAGAGTTTCAAGGATTTGTCAAGTGAGTAAGAGAGCTATGGGAGCAAACTCATCTAAAATATTTTGAACTAGAGTTTGATATAGCATTTAGAGAGCTTGGTTTTCATGGAAGAGGAAGAAGGATGATTACTTTGCTTCATTTTAATTTGCGTAACCATACCATGGCGTGGGAATCAAGAAGACCAAGGATGTCCAATTTTATGTGGAGGTAATGGATGTGGTCCAAAATTTAGGAGGGGCAAGAAGGTCATACATGATCTTGATGAAATTGAGGAAGAATAGCAAGAGAGGGACATAAAAAATATAATCAACCCAGAGTTTCAAGGGTTTGTCAAGCAAGTAAGAGAGCTATGGGAGCAACCTCATCTATAAGATTTTGAACTAGAGTTTTATGTACCATTTAGAGAGCTTGGTTTTCATGGAAGAGGAAGAAAGATGATTACTTGATTCATTTTCATTTGCATAACCATACCATGGCGTGGGAACCAAGAAGACCAAGGATGTCTAGGTTTATGTGGAGGTAATGGATGTGGTCCAAACTTTAGGAGGGGCAAGAAGGTCAATGTATGATCCTGATGAAATTGAGGAAGAACAACAAGAGAGGGACAAGAAAAATAAAATCAATGTAGAGTTTCAAGGATTTGTCAAGCGAGTAAGAGAGCTATGGGAGTAACCTCGTCTAAAATATTTTGAATGAGAGTTTGATATAACATTTAGCTTGGTTTTCATGGAAGAGGAAGAAAGATGATTACTTTGCTTCATTTTCATTTGCATAACCATACCATGGCGTGGGAACTAAGAAGACCAAGGATGTCTAGTTTTATGTGGAGGTAATGGATGTGGTCCAAACTTTAGGACCTGGGCAAGAAGGTCAATGTATGATCCTGATGAAATTGAGAAAGAACAACAAGAGAGGGACATGAAAAATAAAATTAATGTAGAGTTTCAAGGATTTTTCAAGTGAGTAAGAGAGCTATGGGAGAAACCTCATCTAAAATATTTTGAACTAGAGTTTGAATAGCATTTAGAGAGCTTGGTTTTCATGGAAGAGGAAGAAAGACGATTACTTTGATTCATTTTCATTTGCATAACCATACCATGGCATGGGAACCAAGAAGACCAAGGATGTCCAATTTTACATGGAGGTAATGGATGTGGTCCAAACTTTAGGAGGGGCAAGAAGGTCAATGTATGATCTTGATGAAATTGAGGAAGAATAGCAAGAGAGGGACAAGAAAAATAAAATCAATGCAAAGTTTCAAGGATTTGTCAAGCAAGTAAGAGAGCTATGGGAGCAGCCTCATCTAAAAATTTTGAACTAGAGTTTGATGTACCATTTAGAGAGCTTGGTTTTCATGGAAGAGGAAGAAAGATGATTACTTTGCTTCATTTTCATTTGCATAACCATACCATGGTGTGGGAACCAAGAAGACCAAGGATGTCTAGGTTTATGTGGAGGTAATGGATGCGGTCCAAACTTTAGGAGCGGCAAGAAGGTCAATGTGTGATCCTGATGAAATTGAGGAAGAATAACAAGAGAGGGACAAGAAAAATAAAATCAATGTAGAGTTTCAAGGATTTGTCAAGCGAGTAAGAGAGCTAAGGGAGAAACCTCATCATAAATATTTTAAACTAGAGTTTGATATAGCATTTAGAGAGCTTGGTTTTCATGGAAGAGGAAGAAAGATGATTATTTTGATTCATTTTCATTTGCATAACCATACCATGGCGTGGGAACCAAGAAGACCAAGGATGTCCAATTTTATGTGGAGGTAATGGATGTGGTCCAAAATTTAGGAGGGGCAAGAAGGTCAATGTATGATCTTGATGAAACTGAGGAAGAACAGTAAGAGAGGGATGGGAAAAATAAAATCAATGCAAAGTTTAAAGGATTTGTCAAGTGAGTAAGAGAGCTATAGGAGAAGCCTCATCTAAAATATTTTGAACTAGAGTTTGATGTACCATTTAGAGAGCTTGGTTTTCATGGAAGAGGAAGAAAGATGGTTACTTTGCTTCATTTTCATTTGCAAAACCATACCATGGCATGGGAACCAAGAAGACCAAGGATGTCCAGTTTTATGTGGAGATAATGGATGTGTTCTAAACTTTAGGAGGGGCAAGAAGGTCAATGTATGATCCTGATGAAATAGAGGAAGAACAATAAGAGAAGGACAAGAAAAATAAAATCAATGTAGAGTTTCAAGGATTTTTCAAGCGAGTAAGAGAGCTATGGGAGCAACCTCATCTATAAGATTTTGAACTAGAGTTTGATATAGCATTTAGAGAGCTTGGTTTTCATGGAAGAGGAAGAAAGATGATTACTTTGCTTCATTTTCATTTGCATAACCATATCATGGAATGGGAACCAAGAAGACCAAGGATTTCCAATTTTATGTGGAGGTAATGGATGTGGTCCAAACTTTAGGAGGAGTAAGAAGGTCAATGTATGGTCCTGATGAAATTAAGGAAGAACAACAAGAGATGGACAATAAAAACAATATCAATGCATAGTTTCAAGGATTTGTCAAGCCAGTAAGAGAGCTATGGGAGCAACCTCATCTAAAATATTTTGAACTAGAGTTTGATGTACAATTTAGAGAGCTTGGTTTTCATGGAGTTCCTTTCAAAGCCTCTGCTTTTATTGTTCATATGGTAAACTATTTGGTAGAGTTGGTGGAATTACCTTTCTTAGTAATCGCTATTAGTGAGATTGAGATTGTTAACCTTGAGAGAGTAGGACTTGGGAAAAAGGCATTTGATATGGCTATTATTTTCAAAGACTTCAAGCAGGATGTACTCCGCATGTACACCATTCCTCAATCTTTGCTTGATGGCATCAAGGAATGGCTGAACTCCATGGATATAAAGTATTATGAAATTAGAATGAAATTGAACTAGCGACCAATTTTGAAGACTATTATTGATGATCCAGATAAATTTATTGAAGATGTTGGTTGGGAATTTTTGAATATGGAAGCTAGTGATTTTGATTCTAATAATTCAGAAGAGTTAGATCAAGGATATGGACCCTCTGATGTAGAAGAGGAATCAAAATCAGATGAGGAAGGTTCAAAAGATGAATCTCTTGTGGAGTCAGAGGAGGATGAAGAAGAAGAAGAAGATTCTGAAGAGGAGGAAGGTAAAACATGGGATGAATTAGAAGCCAAAGCTAGAAATGTAGATAAGGAAAAAGGAGACGAGTCTAACAGTGAAGAGGAAAGATGACAATGAAAGGTAAAAGCTACAAGGAAGTCTCAAGCACCTGATATTAGAGATTCAAGAGGAATGCCTACCAAGAGGCATAAAGTCAAATGAATTGAATTCATCTACATCCTTCTACTATTTATTCATGCACATAAATGACCATCTTGTAATCATAAGATTTGAGCTCTATTACTCATCCTATGCATCAATAAACAACTCAACACAAGAGATGCAAATTGGCATATTAACACAACAATATCCAACTAAGTTATTGAAACTCAACTATTGATACCTCGTTCTCCATCTAGATTACAAAATCATTCCACTTTTTGTTTTGTAACATATTCTTTTCAAATTTCTTTGGATGGCGGCCATATTTCTCCTCCTATCAAAACATGACACATGGACTAGTTAAACTAATTAATATGCAATCATTTACTTTTTCCAAGGAAATAAAAAAATATCATTTAACATATTAAATATACTTACAAATGTACAGATCAAGGCCTCTAAACCTTTCTAGCCACTGTGATGTGTGGCACGAAGTTTCTCAAGCCTAGCCTTGGAGGCCTTGTCCTGAAACATATACTAATTCAATTTAACTATGCACAAATAAAATTTAAATATCGTTTAATAAATTTGATATAATATTATGAGAAAATTCAAATACCTGCGTATTCTCCCCATTGGACTTCCTCAGTGCATTAGACTTCTCATATGATTTTACAAGCTCTTTCCATACTTTCACACTTACATCAATTGGCCTTTTTTTCTGCCTTAGCTCAGGAGGGATTTTTTTTATTTTCTTTGTTTGGTTGCACCAAAATCTCTTGCAGTTTTGAGACATTCGTAGCTTTATCTTCTTTACAGGCCAACCTGTGCCAAATTCATTCTCCATGTCATGGATAATTTATTTTTTTAGGTGCATGGATATGTTTGAGAATGGCAAATGTAGATGGTCTTTGAACCGTTGAAGGCATGATTCCTTCAACCTACTCACAAACGTTTTCCCAACATCCGTCATTCGGAATTCCCCTGAAACCACCTCGTATTCTATCTTCATATTGTAGCTACCAATGCAAGATTGAAAACATGGCATGGTGGAAGAAGTCTGTGTCCCAGGAGTGGAAGTCTTTGCTCTCTGTTCCACATTCTTAGAGTTTATTGTCACTGATTTCCTCCTAGATCTTTTGCTCGATCCAGGAGTGGTTGAGGAATCAATTGATTCCCTTTGACACAATTGATTTGTTTGCAATGTTTGAGGGGTGTTACCAAATTTGTTTTCTATGTATCTGGCAAGTGTTGTCCAGTCCACATTAACCAATTTATTCACTGCCTCTACCCCCAATATGGAAGCCAATTCATCTTTATCTTTGTCAGTCTCATGTCCCTATATATATATTTTTAAATTATATTTCTTCTTTTAAATTTAGAAATAAAAAACTTAAAAGAAAAATTCAAAGAAATAATGGAAACATTTACAAATCTATAAATTGACAATGAATTACCTCATTATGGTTAGAGTTTGTTGACAATGCTCACTTCCCTCCATTGCGTGACATTTTGAGGTGACCTAGGGCAAATTATTTTCGACTAGTCTGTGGAGGCAAACAAAGTACACACTGTCAGGTATGAAAGTTTTGTTTTGTGGGCAAATATGTTCATTGGGTTTGCTTAGTGTTGATAACCTAGGGAAAATATGTTCGCTCAGTTTGCTTAGTGTTGATAACCTTATCATGAAAACTCTTTTATAATGCAATCTTGCATAAATTTTTCATGGCATCGGTGACTATGGCATGACTAGGCAAAACCAAGTGGTTTCTGCCTTCATTTTCAGTAGTTGCTTAGCAGTGACCGACCCAATTCCCAAATTTTCCAAGCAGTTCACTATTTCCTTGATACCCAGGTTAGGGAAAGAATACAGAGGCATCCTCGCTTCGTGCTATAATATTTTGAGCCAAAGCTCAAATGGGTAGGGTAAATTTTTTGGTTGGCTTCTCAAAGGTTTTACAATTTATAATGATGGGAAAATTTAGAGGTTGCCTAGATTGGTTAGGCCATGAACTAGTAAACAATCACAAATTCAAATGCAATACAAAGAGCAGTAAACAATCACAAATTCAACAAAGATTTTTTTTTTGTAACCTTACTTATAGTGTCACAAACTAAATCGAATTTCTCATCAGTTGCTGGTAGCACCCTGCTCTCTTCCTTCGTGCAGAATTTTTCCCTTTTTTGTCGTCTGATTTCTTCCTTCATGCGGGAAAGTTTTAAATTTTTGATTTTGATTCAGTAGTTGATACTTTATTCAGTGTTAGTTAATGCCAACTTTAGTGCCAACTGTTGGTCATGGATATGACAATGGATACTACAGATGACAATGGATATGACAATGGACCTAAAATTGTTAAATCATGTAGACAATAGTGGGTGGAAGAGGATATGACAATGGATACTATAGACACAACAAACTATTGCACTGAAGAAGAGGTAGGTTAGGACTATAGTACATGGGATGAATACTTTGAGAAAGTTGTTGTTTGTGGATGTTTTGTATGTCGTGGAAAGAAACAATTCAAATGAGCGATTGTACAAAGACATTACATATATGATGGGCTTCCAATCGGTATTATGCCTCCTACAATCAATTCAAATCCAATAGGAATTGTGGTGAGGAATTTTCCAATTTGATATAAATAACATGTATACTTCATTTAAACATTGTTTTATATTATTTAAATAACTAATTTTTTCTTAATGGATACTTGCAGGATAAAGTTCTTGGTTTAAAGTTTCCTAGATCACCGAATTCTAGCCTAAAGGGCAATGATCATTTATTAGATGATACATCTAACAAAAATATGTGCCAATATACCAGCTCAAAAGATAAGGAATTGATGAAAATAAGTAACAGAACAAGAACCGGTGTGAAGATGCATAATTTGCTTAAAGACAAGGGGAAGGTGGACTACATACCCTATGAGAATGAATGTGATGGAGATGATGGCTTGCCCCTGAGTTTGAGATCAATTTACAAAGAGACATTTGATCATCGACTATATTGCGCTTGGCCTAGTTATCAACAACTACCTAAAGTGTACGAGGTGTTTCAATTTTGGGGATACAATTACATGATACAACCCTCCAATATTCATGGAGTGAATCTATGCCTCTTTATTGTCCAAAATGTACATGTGGGATCCAAACATAGAAAAAATTCAGAAAAAACCACTAGGAGATTAGTGCCGTATTATGGTCCATCATATTACAGTGGTGAATGGAGAAGGCTAGCAGAATATAAGCCTAGCATGTCATCATATGGTCTAAATTTGAATATGTATACACATCATCTCCAATAGGAAAGTGGAAATTAAATGAATAAAGGTCATCTTATGTATATAGATGGATGTGCATACACACACAAAAATATTGTAGGATTTATAAATAGTAGTAAGGGAAGGGACCCTACTGTAAGATTGAATTGTCAATTTGTTGAGGTTATAAATGATAAAGATGGAGATATGGAAAGAGAGGTTGATAGATTGATAATGGTTGAGGCTATTATGGAACTTACCATTGGGGATGAGTTATTGATTGATTACCCCTTCTTAAAATGCACTCTTGCATGAAAGAAGAGGGAAGAACAAGGTTTCCCTAAGGATGTTCTTAAGGGCAGAAAACCAAAGAATAATAAATGAGTGTGGAATGATTTTTTATAAACTATGTTGTCAAAATTATGTTTTATAGCAATTATTGTATAAAAAAGGTAGTCTATAAAATAATGTTCCATTATTCAATTGATGTATATATGTTCATACAATTTATATAACGACTGATATATGTATGTCATTCATGTGCAGGTATTTTTCTATGAAGATATTTTGGACCCAAATGGATATTTGTCATACATTATGATCCAAGATTAAGGCATGCATTTGCCGATGCATTAGTGGATACTAAGCAAAACAATGATGGACAAAAAAATAAGAGAGAGAGATTAGAGAACATTGAAGAAATTGACATCCATGATGATGTTGAAGATGGTTATGTTCAAGCACAAGAAGACAACAATTCAGAGTCAGATGATGTTATGGAAGACAACAATATGGATGGTATAGAAAATGATGATCCAAATACATCTGGTAACAATACAGATGGTCTACAATCAAATTTAAATGATGATGAAGATGATGCAGGTCAAGATGAGGATGATGATAATATTAAATACTTGAAAGAACATATGAACATTGACAATGATACACTGGATGACATTGTAGCAGACAATAATGTTAATGACCAAGAATTCTAAATTTTCAGAATTATTTGCAATCCATGTTTTAAAAAGGATGATTCTTATGGCCTAAACTTTGAAATGCTTCAGTAATATTATGTTGTACTTGTACAATTGAAAACCTGTTTTATTCTCCTAGCAAGCTTTTTTATTTTCCATTATAATTCTGGACCAAACAACATTTGCGGAGATGGCATTTTACACCAATCTTAATTTGTATAAAGTTCACGAACATGTTGTCAAGCAGTAAATTCATTTCGTAGATAGGAAATGTAAAGGCTTCATTTAAGAAAAAGATAAGTAGTCTCTTTCTAAGGGTAATCCACATGCAAAAAGTAAAAGCACATAAAAAACAATTGTATAGTAGAAAATCAGATTCAATCAATTATGTCTTATTTCACTTGCACACTTATCTGAAAGACATAGGGTATTCACCATACATTTCCCTTGACAAAGAAAACATGTTCTTTCATATATTTTTACTGTATATCTCAGAAGTGAAATTGTTGTTACATAATGATGCATTGAGAAAATAATATATACAAAAAAATGCAAAGAAAATGTTTGAAATTTAACATGCAACCTACTATGTTGTGCTGAAAGGAATCAAGATTAACTGGGACAAGAAATAAAAATAAATTTTTGATGATTGTACTTCAAAGTGAATAGGATATGAAAAGTGTGGACAATGATGGTGCTGAAATTGAAAACCCTGATTTTGATGATATTACTGTTTTATGTCATTCGAGATAAAGAGCACATACAATTTTATATACATAGAAAATGAAGATTTGAAACTAGTAAACTGAAAATTTAAACATTGTAAGATTTTTCCTTAAACAATAATTCACATACTCACTTACAAAAAAGGGTGAAGCATTTTTTATTCAAACTCTATTTTATTTAATAGACATAACAGTAAAAGAATATTTACAAGTACAAGAATATATACATTGTTTCATGGAAAATAAGGAATGTTTCATAGAATATACAAGTACAGTAATATATCATCATCATCATATCCTTAATTACCTATTGCAATATCCTTAAATTGTTCAATCTTTGGTATGAATTTTTGGCATAAAAAAATAGTATTACTTGAATGCTTCTTCCATTCATTTTGTATCAACATATGTTCATGAAGAAACAAAAGTTAATAAAATATTAATGCACATAACTCACAATTATTTAAATAAGCAACTTTGTTAACTTTATTATTTTTAAATAGTTTCCATTTTTATGTTGAACATGTAACAAGGAAAAATAAGCTCAAATTTTCAAAAAAATTAGCAGTTCTACCAACATCCATGATAAATGCTTTATTGTATCAACATATTCATTCACATAAGCATAGTATTGAGGCTCAATAACTAATATTCATTCAAATATAAGAAGAAATAAGTATGGAAAACATAAGAAAAATACAGAATGATAACACAGTCATGGAGAATCTCTGATAATAAGATGTTCTCCATTATATTGCTTCAATTGATATATAAATTAATAACAAAAGTCTTCAAAATGGAAATGATATATGATGATGATAAATTAAAACTAGGCCTTGGTTTCCTATTTATATAGGAAGCAACAAGCTATAGGCCTTTTACAAAAAGAAATGACCTTTCATAACTAATTATTTTACTAACAACTATTTAATTAGCATAATTAAGGAAATAACAAGACTTAAGACATTTTGACATATGGTTCCATTATTCAATGTAGAAGACTCGTGATCATTGATCTAGCAAAGTCTTCCTCTCCATGATGAACATCCAAATGCTCTCGTATCAGTGTCCCATTCTTTTGAAACCAACAACTATTTAATTAGCATAATTAAGGAAATAACAAGACTTAAGACATTTTGACATATGGTTCCATTATTCAACATAGAAGACCCATGATCATTGATTTGGAAAAGTCTTCCTCTCCATGATGAATGTCCAAATTCTCTTGCCTCAATGTCCTATTCTTTTGAAACCAAATACTTTTCCTCCCACTGATACACTGTAAAATCTGATGGCCACTTATATTCTTGGATCTTTTTCTATTTGCAAGATGAGTTTTCCATCGAATATCTAGTAATGGCTTTGTATCATTGAAATTTTTTAGGTATCCTGCATCAAGAACAATCAACCCATCCATGATCTGATTTAGCCTGGGAAGACTGGTATCGTCATCCTCTTATATATGAGTTACACACTTATTCAAACAACTTGACTGAATTATTTCTTCCACTTATCCAAGTCCTTCAATTGATCATCATCTCTCATGATTTTAGGTATATACCACTATTTCCAGGTATGGAATAAAGCCATTCATGTTACAATCTTTTTATCAAACCCTTGTACATACTGAATTTCATCAGTAATCATCTTCACAGTTTGTTCAGTTGGCTTTAATGTTGTGGGTGCATAAGGAATTCTTCATAGAACTTTGCATAACTTAGCCAAAGTGTGGTGAATAGGCTAGCACCTTTTGAACAAAGGTTCTAATACAAGCATATGTGTCTTTATTTGATCCATTTCCTACTGACGTGTTTTATAACTATCATGCACATTCTCCAGTTTATCCATAACTGATTTTATCATGTGCTCAAGAATCTTTTCCATAACTTCACAAATTCATCTTTTCACTTCATCCTGGGTTTGATTGTTGACCTTCTTTACATCATCCACTTCCTTCTCTAGAGTTTTTGCATGTTCTACAAAAATGTTCTTCACAATATCCATTGGAGCAATAGGAGGCATGTATAACACCATCTCCTTGCTTTGTGAGGGTCCTGCTCCTCTTAATTGTTCTTTCAATTTGACATTATCCATGATCAGTTTATTAACTTCATCATTTACGAACCTTTGTTCCTTTCCATACTCCTTCAATCTATCTTATAATCCCTTAACGGTTGCTCGAGTGAACATGGCTGAATGCATGGTCATTGTGGCTGCCTCCAAAGGGGTGGTATCTTGTATTGTCCTTACCATCACTGCCCCTTTCATCCCTTAAATTACATCCAATAATTTTGGCTTCTGTGTATTTTCTGTTTGATCCATATGGCCAAGGTTTCAATCTTTGGGTTATACCTAGTTCCACTCACACCTTCATCAGAGTCAAATTCTGCAACAAGCATTGGATCTTCTTGAGCCCGCACTTGATCAAGCAGAAACATTTTCTTTAATTCAAAGCTATGGAAAATGAGCATATTTATCTAGCCTTCTGGGGGCTAATTTCAATGTTGTCAACTTTTAATTCTTGGAAACTTTGTGCTACCATTTCTTTTTCTCTGATTCTTCAATTCATGCTTCAGTTGATTCTGTAATTAGGGCTAAAATATTAAAGTTAATGCAATAAAACATATAAATAAAACCCTAATAAACAATGAAGCACAAATGGGCATAAAGACATAAAGCATAAAATAATATTACCAAATCTTCTTGCCACCATTGATTCACCTCCATTGCACTTCTCCATTTTGCTTGAATATGATAATTGCCCTAAGATTTGAGTGTGCAATAATAAGCCTATGAAAAGTGACTAGAAAAATATTGAAGATTGTTGTCTCACACTAGCAACATATACTTGCATAATATGTGTAGATTTATCCCCATGACAATGACAAGGGTAAGGTATTTTATAGAAAAACAAATTGAATGAATGGTTGAGATTGGATGCCAATAAGATGTCTTAATCAATGGCTAGGATTGAAAGTTGTAGTATGGACTAGGGTTAGGGAAAAATTAGGGAAAATGATAAGGATCGACGGTCAAGATTAAATTATAAATAATTTAATCAAGGGTGGAGGTTGATTGAGACATGCATAGATAAAGACTTGAGGTGGGAGAAATATTGGCATAGACAAAGAGGTGAGAGGAGAAATTCAATAAAAACTATTTAATTTAGATGGCCAATGAATAATTAAATAATTAAAATACTATTTAATTATAGAAGAATGTGATAAAAGGGATCATTTTGAATTAAATAATGATTTAATTCAAGATAGTGGACCAAATTAAATAAATAAAATTTATTTAATTTAGGAGAGAAGAGGCTAATGAATAATTAAATAATTAAAAATAACTATTTAATTATAGTAGAAAATGGACATTATTTATTTAATTTTAGAAAGAAAGGGACTTAATTAGTGACATAATTAAATAAATAAAATTTATTTAATTAATCAAGGAGGAATAAAGATAAAAATGAATTAATTAAATAATTAAAATTATTTAATTAATAGAAGAATTATGACTTTAGAAAATAATTAAATAATTAAAATCATTTAATTATCAAAGACAAAAGGGGAAATGATGGAGAATTTAGAAATCATAAGCCTTAGAACAATTTTTAGTGTCCACATTTTGCCCCTCTTCGATACAATGCAGTTTATCATGTTGTGTCAAAGAAATTTAGTCAAAACATGCCCCGATGTAAAGAGGATGATAAAGGATGACGAGGAGGGTTGTGGTATACCCCCTCAAGAGGACATGCGGGTTCAAAGAACACGAGTGTGCTCTCAAAATGGATAAGAGAAAAATAGATAAGCGACATAGAAGAAATGTTAGCGTGGAGGATATGGATGTTAGTGGAGACAACTTTAAAGATGCATATTTTTTTAGACAAGATTCTGCACTAATCATCATTGGGTGGTAAAATGACACAAATGGACAACAAACACCATAGTATTACATAGACCAAGGTGTGCAAGGTCATCCACTTGTAAGATAGACAACCGCAGACAAAGAATGTCCTAACTCGTATTAAGGGCCAAGTTTCCCCAGTCTTTTTGTCAAGACAATCCACATACATCAATCAAAGAAAACAAAATAGGTAATGAGACATCATCACACCTCTAAATCCTTCATGGGACATCTTTGAGGTAGCTAGTAACATGACAAAGAGACAAAGGAATAAAAAGATAAGAGAAAATAGACTAGAACAATTAACGACCATTTAATTGTGTTTGCCAATGTTTGATTGTCAAAGATTGATTGCATGATAGTTTGAGATTTTGACAATTTGGACGATTTTGACTGGTTGCCAATTCGACGGTGTTGATGGTTGGACGGTGCCTATCACTAGGAAGGACACATCCTGAGAAGGCAAATAAAATTTTGATGAGGTCCAAGTCCAAGAAGGACATATCTTGGAGGGGACCAAAGAGTGATGAGATTGACATTGCTTTGACAATTTGATTGATTTTGACTATATCACCGATTGGACTATGTTGTGTAATTTGGACTTAATGACCGATTGGACTATGTTGTCTATTGTCTTACGTTTGAGTTTCACTGTGTCTGACTTATTTGATGAGACGAGATGAATCCTAATGGACTGACCTAATGCCTCAAGGGCACACCAACAAACGTCCTTGCCTACGTTGAGTAGCAGAGGCAATGTAGTTCAACGATGACGTGGACTTAATGACATGACTAACTTGACTCTATTTTGGGGTTTTGAAAATTATTTTGGATGTTTTGGATTTTGACATGTTTCAATATTTTTGGATTTTGAATTTTTAAATTTTTTTTGGATTTTTACAAGATATTTTATGATTTTTTTTAAGGATTTTTTCAAGACTTTTTGTGATTTTTATGGTTCTTGATGTTTTACGAGGATCGAGACAAATGTATGTGAATGATGCCTACAATAAAGTGAGCACACAGGCACAAAAATGCAAGGACAACCATGATCTTGCCCCTAGTCAAGTTGAATGCCAATTGATAGGTGATGATGATGATGACAACGTTGTTTGATGTGGGAAGGACACATCCCAAAATAACACGAAGATGATGATTATGTGACTAAAGGATCAAGGTTTGCAGCAGGTCTAGGAACAAAGCCAAGGAATGTTTTGGATGATGTGATAGGTTGCATAGCAAGATTGTTAGGATTAGGCTTGTTGCATTTGGAATGACTTTGTTAGGGCTAGATGGGATGATGGAGGATATTTGGACCATTGACAAGGGAAACCAAGATAGGTGATAGGTATAAAAGGAAAATGGACGGCGTTGGTAAAAGGCAAGAGACATGAGGATTATGTCACATAAGAATAATGAGGCTATGAAATAAATGACGTGATATTTTATGACTAGTGTATGACCAAAGGGTGGACATGTCAAAAGTTTTCCAAAACATGATTTGTGTGTGTGCCTTAGTCACTGTCAAGATCAATGGATGGAAATGCCAAGGCTTAGATGGATAGATGGAAATTTCATAAGTAAATGTCATGCAGAGGGGAGGGGAGATGAGACGACTTGCCCCAAAGTGTAGTGGTCTTCATAGATAATTTATTTTACACATGACGCCTGTATACCAGGTTTTCATCATGGTACTTGTCCAAAGTGCCATAAGAATGGTTTTCACTATTGGATGAAATTTTCTCTTTACTATTTTTTTTTTTTTAATTTTTTTGGTGTCACCAGGATGCTTGTTTGCCAGGTTAAGGTGACATTTTTTTTTTTCAATTTTTTTGTATTTTCTGGATAGCCTTGGTGCTTTAGATGATCACTGATTGTGCTGAATCCATTGACGGTGCTCCTGTAGAGACTGGTGCCATGATATGTCAATGATGACCTTTTTGAAGTAGTTTCCTTGTTAGGATCATAGCGCTTGCATACAACTGATTGATGCCATTTTGATCCTTTTTGATACTAGATTTGGCCTTATCAAAATACACACATCACGATAGAGTGCCATGAGAGTCCTTATGATAAAGAGTTGCTGCCAAGATGTGATGGATTTGTGACATGGGATTTTTGGACTTTAGGCGAGATGTAGGATTATGATGGATGGTGGTAGGCATGGAAGGATTGTTTGGATGTCTCGATGAATCACTTTTTATTTTCCAAACTTGGGATGTTGGATGGAAAGATTTGGAATATTGATTGGAATAATGTTTGGAACCAATGCTTTTAGATGCCTTGCTTGCTGACCATTTCGAAGGAGGTGGACATTTATTATATGTGGGAGTCCTCTTGTCTTGTGGCTCCATATTTTGATTGACGTTTGAATTTGACATATTTTCTTTGCTTGATCCATTTTTCTTTGGGATCCATTTTAACTTCATTTGTCCACTTGTCATTTTGTTTGATTCAATGCCCTTTGACATTTGACTTTGAATTTTGGATTTATAAGACTTTTGTTTTTGTTGGTTCCAAATGGAAGGCTTCTCCATTTTGGAATGATGGTTTATAGTGTGGATGGAAGGGGTGTTGAAAACAATATTATGACAAGGACTACTCATGACATCCATTTTGATGTTTGTATTAGATAAAGTTGCCCCCAATATTGAGGAAGTACAACTATCACTGTTTGGTTTTCTTACTGAGAAATGTGTAATTTGCGTGAAGTTGTATTGGTTCATGAATGCCTTGCTCGTGTATGCCCAGTCTTTTGCCTTGATACTACATGCTATGATAGAGTCTATTGGCGATGGGGTATTTGTCATTTTTGAAGCAAGATGCCAATGCATCATTGTTTATGTGAGAATTATTACTTGGAATATTCTCATCTATAAGAAAGCCTTCTCTGACAAAGACAGATGATCCTAGTTGATAAGGTGTCATAACTTCATTGAAATGTTGGCTAGAGACTTGATTAACAGCTGTGGTCTGATTTTGTGACATATCAAATTAAGATAATTCTATTGGTGTTTCCAAGTCAATGTCAAAACCATCTTCATGGTCATTGTCATAGAGTCTAGCAAATTCATCTATAGCTTGATCATTTTCAAATATGTCTAGAATAGTAGCCTCTTGTTCTATAGGAAGATCATCTATGTGTCCCATGGAGGCAAGTATCTCATTTTTGGAAGTGTCGGTAGTTGAAGCCTGAATAGGGTCGTCAAGTGTTTGGTCTTGAATGACATGAAGGTTGAGGAGTGGATCGTTCTGGACTTCTTGATCAAGGATAGTGTCTTGGTCAAAGATGGGGTTGTCTTGGATGACATGATTGGAGATAGGATCTTGACTGAGGATAGGTTCATCTTGGATAACATGGTTGTGAATGAAATTTTGACCAAGGATGGGTGTATTTTGTATGTCATGATTGTCTAGGAGGACTTCTTGAATGGACATAAGGATGGGGTCATGGGATGGACAAATTTGATCTTGACATGAAGGGGGAGTTATGGTGTCATGCTTTGGGTTTTCATCTTGACATATGTCCTCAAAGTTAAACAATGGAATGTGACTTTGGAAAAGGATAAAAATTTCATGGCTAGGTGTGTGTTGGGATGGAGTAGCTTGAAAAGGATTAGTGGATGAAAGATGAGGATAAGACATGGAGACTTGGAAGGGATTAATGGATTGAGGACTAGGATAATACCTGGATACTTGTACAGTGTTAATGGATGGTTGTCTCAAATTGGACATGGAGACTTGGACCAGATTGATAAATAATGGACTAGAGTAGGATGTGGGGGCTTGGAAAGTGTTGGTGGATGAAGGAATAGGATAGGATGTGGAGACTTAGAAGGTATTAGTGGATGGTTGATTTCCCTTGTCACTACTAGAATAAGGGTGATGACTTGATGGTTGTTGTGTATAAATGGTATGACTTGTGTTAAGTGACTCTTGGTAGTTAGGGTAGATGGATGGAGGACTAGGACCTATGGATTGTTGGTAAGATGGATAGATGGATAGAGGACTAGTGGTTATGTGTTGTTGGTAGGAAGGGAATGTGGGTGGTTCACCATGGTTTGAGATGAATTTGCATCTGGATTGGAGGTATAGTATTTTGAAGTCCATGGCTAGTTGGGCTTGACCATTATAGATAAATTGGAATTCAATTCGACTAGCAAGAAAATCAAGGTCAAGGGAAGACATGACAATGAGGTCTAAAGAAGGACAATGCAAAGATATGACTTAAGATTAAACTATGTTGTCTTTCTAATTTTGGACAAAGATCGACAATAAAAGATGTCTAAAAGAAGATTGAAAGTGCCTGGTTTCAGATTTAGAAGGGTGTTTGTTTGTTGAATGTTTGGAAAAACACTTCACAAACACAATACTTTGTCTTTGATCAAGCACAACAAAGACAAGCACAATCCTATATTAGGCAAGGACAATATTTGCTAGATTCCACATGGGTTTCCCCAACCACACTTATTCTTAGCACATGAATCCAAAAGCTTGGCCGCACGGGCTCCCCCTTACATTGCACTCATTTCTTAGGCCAACCAAGCTTCCAACCCCCATAAAACTTCCATGGAAGGTTGATCACCTCTACTAAGAACTACAAGAATTTGGATGCCTTCACAATGACCGTTGCTATGCTAGCAAATAGAAGGAGGCTGGCTACTACACAAAGGTGTTTAGTTCAGGAGCCCCATTTGAGTGGCCGCACATGGGGCAATGATTAAGCTCCATTAAAGGAAAAATTCCAGCCTGAAGAGGTTATGCTCAACAGGGTTTTGGGGAATTCTACTTTGTTTGTGTGACACATCCGCCCTCATAATCCTAAGTTTTCCATTAGGATTCACATTTATATACCGGTCGAGGGTAGCTCATCCAAAGAACTCCATTGCCGATTTGAGTCACCTTGGGGTGAGTAATTTTTCCCACCAAGGAAGGCCCAATTCCTAGAGTCAATAATAGTTTCTCTTGCACCCAGGATCGCACAAGTGCGCAAGGGGAGAGGATACTTCTAATATTGAATCGAGGTGACACAAAAATAAATTGGTCTAGTTTTTTGATCACCTAGTTTGCACAAGGTAAGAGAATAATCACCTACCATTCCAAACACAATCAAGATAAAGACAAGCAATGTTCTTTTTAATGCACCAATTGAAGTGTTTTCTAATCTAAAACAAGCACAAATGGTTTCAAAATAAAATTCTTGGGCAATTGAACCTGCAAAACCACTTGTTAGTAGTCTAAAAAGATGTCTTGGACCCATGAAAATTTAGAGAATTTTTGTTTACTTGATCCAATTTTTCCTTTGAAGTGTTTTTTTTTCTTGCACATTTACAAAACCAACAACAAAGCCAAAACCCTAACAAGATAATTGATCATTAATATTAGAGGGTTAGCTAGTCAAGACAAATCTAATTTTTGGAAATGTTTTTTTCATCAAAAATAAAAACACAAAGAATAGACCCTAACTGAAATTTTGAGAGCTTTCCAAAAATGAAAAGAAATCCGATAAAATCGTTGTTTTGCATGCAAAATTATTTTTTTATGAAAAATCATAATTTTTTTATTAAAAATTCAAACCAAATTAGAATTTTTGGACTGAAGGTGCCTAACATCATCCTAAATCGGCAGACAAAATTTTGTGAAAAGATCTGCAATCGTTTGTGAGATATAAACAAATATTTGTAAAACCCTAATTTTCAAAGATAAATTTATTGTCTAATTATTTTTCATCCAAATTAAAAACATAAAGAAAAGATCCCTATTAAAATTTGGAGAGATTTCCAAAAATGTAAAATTATATGAAAATTTTGCTAATTTTCTCTTACAATTAATTTTTCATGAAAAATAACGAAAAAATTATAAAAAATAAAAAATAACTCCAAAAATTTTGATTTTCAGACTGGAAGCTCTTGATATTGTTTCCAATTTGAAAAAAAACATTTGTGAGAAAATATGTAGTCATTTGAGAGATATGGTTGAATCTTTGAAAACTAGGGTTTTGTCCCAAAATGATGCAAAACCTGTAACAAAAAGCTAGCAAAACCTACAACAAAAAAGATCCCACTCCAAAATTCCTCAAAATTTGTCAAAACTTTCCAGGGTCACCAATGTAATTAGGGCTAAAATATTATGTTTAATGCAATAAAATATATAAATCAAACCCTAATAAACAATGACGCACAAATGAGCATAAAGACATAAAGCATAAAACAATATTACCAAATCTTCATGCCACCATTGATTCACCTCCACTGCACTTCTCCAATTTGCTTGAATATGATAATTGCCCTCAGATTTGAGTGTGCAATAATAAGCCTATGGTAAGTGACTAGAAAAATATTGAAGATTGTTGTCTCACACTAGCAACATATACTTGCATAATATGTGTAGATCTGTCCCCATGACAATGACAAGGGTAAGGTCTTTTATAGAAAAAAATAAATTTGAATGAATAGTTGAGATTGGATATCAATAAGATGTCTTAATCAATGGTCATGATTGAAAGTTGTAGTATGGACTAGGGTTAGGGCAAAATTAGGGCAAATGATAAGGATCAACGGTCAAGATTAAATTATAAATAATTTAATCAGGGGTGGAGGTTGATTGAGACATGGATAGATAAAGAATTGAGGTGGAAGATAAAATTGGCACAAACAAAGAGGTGAGAGGAGAAAATAAATAAAAATTATTTAATTTAGGTGGTCAATGAATAATTAAATAATTAAAATATTATTTAATTATAGAAGAATGTGACAAAATGAATCATTTTGAATTAAATAATGATTTAATTCAAAATTCAAGAGAGTGAACCAAATTAAATAAATAAAATTTATTTAATTTAGGAGAGAAGAGGCTAATGAATAATTAAATAATTAAAAATAATTATATAATTATAGTAGAAAATGGACAAAAATTAAATAAATAAGAATTTATTTAATTTTAGAAAGAAAGGGACTTAATTAGTGACATAATTAAATAAATAAAATTTATTTAATTAATCAAGGAGGAATAAAGATTAAAAAATGAATTAATTAAATAATTAAAATTATTTAATTAATAGAGGAATTATGACTTTAGAAAATAATTAAATAATTAAAATTATTTAATTATCAAAGACAAAAGGGGAAATGATGGAGAATTTAGAAATCGTAAGCCTTAGAATAATTTTTAGTGTCTACAGATTCCATCCTCTCTTTAAATTCTTTTATCTTCATCTTCATCCAGAAATTCTTAAACTTAGGATTCTTAATGAATTCATCATCTTCTATGAATCTCCTAGCTGCAATTTCCCTTTCGTCTTCATGCACCTCTATACTTTTTTTTTCTACATTACCCATCCTTTCCTCATGTTTATGGGCACTGGTCTCAAGGATGGGCTGATCAACTTCAATATCACCTATCAATGACTGTAGTAGTGTAGCCACTTCCTTGGTATTGCCCATCTCTTCACTATCCTCATAAGGTACTAATCTTTCAATGCTTCCTATCTTCTATCTTTTGGGAGGTAACTGTTCCATGGGAGGCTTAGAGGTTTCACTTGGGGTATTCTCTGTAGTTGCACCACTATCATGCTCTTCGAGATATGATTCCTTCTTTCTATACAAGTCTTTAAATCTACCAATTATCAATTCTATACTCTTGATGGGGTCCTTTTACTCAACAAAGTATCCTAGGAAATCTTTGGACCTCCACTTCGTCCTTTCTTCAAGCTTCTTCATATATTCCCATTTGTTCCTTCTAATAAATACATCATTATAAGTAATACAGTTCCTTATGACATCTTCTTCAAAATCCACTTGGTGTGGCACTATCATTTTTTTAAGAAGATTGTGGCTTATGTTGTTCATATGATTTTTTAGGGTCAAAGGCTCTTTCTTTTCCAAATTTAAATGCATATCTTGTCTTCAAATAATACCATAACTCCTCTAGTGTGTTTGAGCCTACAGTCCAATCTTCACACTTGGTTTGGTTTGGAAGGAAATTTCCTTTCTTTTGCTTGTGCATTACATCTTTTTCCATCCACATCATTTGCCACATAAATTCAAGAAATGCCAATTTGAGGGGCACAAATTTTGGCAGTATGTGTGGAGAAATAGGGCATCCATAAACTCTTATTATTGTAACTTCTGGGAGGAAAAACCAATCTCCAAAATTGTGTGCATGACCTTGCTCTGGTCTTAAAGCCAAAGGTCTCACTAGTTGCAACATTTTGGTTGACAATCTTGGTATTGCATACCCAAGACATCGAAGGAATCATTGTACAAAGTCTTCGTAGAATACAACAAAGCTTGAATTCTTGCACCGACTATCCCAAATATAGCATAATTTCTGGATAGGTGTGGGATTCCCTTGCTAATCTACTATAGCCAAGTCCATTATTTTATTCCAATGGTTCCTATTCTGGTACAATATCAGATGACACAGTAGGGAATAGTGTTTGAATGTAATCGGTGCTCTATCCTCTATAACTTGGGAGAATTCATCATCTAATGCCTTCTCAAGGTATGAAGCAAAGTCATATTCAATATTAGTTTTAGGGTTTTGAATTCTTATGGCCATCATCATTAGGACTATTGGCATTTTATCTTGAGCATCTATCCTCAACACTCGACAAATAGCTAAACATGTATTCATAAAGTAATATCGAAAATCGCTCACATAAAATGGTTCAGTAGTGGTAGTAGAGATGGGGAATGTTCTATTACCAATGCCTCTTTTCATATATTGGGGAACCTCATCACTTCTATAAGTCTTTTTTAACCTAACATATTCCTCCTCATTTCTCTACAAGTTTATCTTGGTCAGAGCCTACTTGTTTAAGCCAAAACACTCAATGATGGCTTTTCTGGTTACTTCTACCAATACTATGTCATTTGGAAACCTTATTGTTTTGGTAAGTGAGTGATAGTGTTTGGCTAGCAATTTGATAAATTCTACATCAAAAAACACATTTGGGACAATCAACCTTTCTATATCCAACATCCAAGCGTTTGACACTGGAATCTTCTCATTTCTCTTACTGTAAAAATACCAAAATAGGTCCCATCCAGATTTGGAAATGAGGGCATCCCTACAACTTTGTGTGGTGTCCATGAGAAAATTCTTATTACCCTCTTTAGTAGACCTTGGAAGTATATCTAATATGGACTGATGGAGTGGTCTCTTCTTTACTTTAGGTTCTTCATCTTTAATTTTAGGCTTACTTTCTTTTACTTCTGATTGTTTTTTTTTTGGATGGAGTGCTTTCTTCTTTACTTTAGGTTCTTCATCTTTCATTTTAGGCCAAATTTCTTTTACTTTTGATCATTTTATTTTAGGAGGCATGTTTCAATTTTCTCTACTATGGCTTCAGATGACAAAAATTTGAAAGATTTTTAAAATTAACAGAGCTCTTTTAGAGAGTTTTTGTGCACTTACCCGAGTATTTCACACTTGTAGGACTTCTTCTTCTCGTATCCTTAGCTCCTTCCATGCTAGTGCACTGCAATTGGGTGCGATATTGGGAAAAAACACTTATCTTTGGATGGCGTGGTATTCAGTCATATTAGTTTTGGAAACTCTTAATTATTTAATAGCATTTAAATTTGGCAACTGATGTGATTTTCTGCATTTATTGCTGTAAATTGTAATGATGCCATGATTATCATACTACTGCCATCTCTTATTATACCTGCTATAGTATGGCAGTGTTTTTCCCTTCCCTTCTACTGTTTATACCACTCTATTGCATATGTTTCTCACCTTCCTGATGGTATAGCGGTGTATGCTTTTGATCATTACTTGAAGAGTGTTGATGAGACAATCTTATTTGTCTTACTGATATCTCAATGTCTCATCGACATTAGATCTTATGTTCCTCTGATGTTGGTTTCTAGTGTCGACGAGACAAGTTAATATCTCTTGCTGATATGCCACTATCTCATCGATATTTTCCTTCGATCATATTTATTTTTATATCGATGTAACTCTGCCATGTCGGGGAGACTTGTGATTATCACTGTGGTATAGCGGTGTTTTTCCCTCCCCTTTTGTTGTTTACCATACTACCACCTTGCTCAAGGCTTCTTGTTGTGGGGTTGTGGTGTACACCGCTCTACCACATATGTTTCTCACCTTCCCGATGGTATAGCGGTGTATGATTTTGATCATTACTTGAAGATTGTTGATGAGATAATCTTATCTATCTTACCGATATCTCAATGTCTCATCGACGTTACTTCGTTATATCCAAGAGTTGTGTTTCGTTGAGCACTTGTAGATATACCTTGTCAATGTGACATAAGTGATTCTCTCCTCGATATGCCCTTATCGTGTTGACATTTCATTATTTTACATTGTCGATGAGACATATAAATAAGTCTCTTCGACATAGGGTTGTCTAACTTGGTGCTAAACCCGAAGCTAAACTTGAAGCTAAAATCGGAGCTAAACATAACGCTAAAATTGAAGCTAAACTCGAAGCTAAAGGTGGAGATCAAGGTGACGCTACACTCGAAGCTAATATCAACGCTAAATACAACATTAATTTAGGCACTAATTAGTGCCTAGATTAGCACCAAATTATACTGATCAGTGCAATAAATGCCAACAAATGCGCCATCCCCATAAATAGTGCCAACGTTTTCAAAAAATTGCCAAAAAATACATTAAATAGTGGGTGGAAGCAAAATCGAGCAAATCACAGGGATTTGTTGTAGTGACCTCTCCTAGAGAGGATAAACTTGAGAAGGAGAAGGCTAAATGTGGTTATTGCAAAAAAAAGGCATGGTGAACAAACTTGTTACAAGAAAGAGTTACATGAAATGAGGCAACTCTTAAAGGAACATAACATTTCTAAATACCTTCTAAATCTAAAAGTTCATTGGTGGAGCTTTTAAATTATTCCCCTTGTGAGTTTATTTTATCCTCAGCTCTAATTGGTTGGGTTTTGGGTTTTACAAATGAGTCTGGGTCATAGGTGTTCTTTTCGAATGTTGACTTATTATTAAGGGTGGCTGATCGTTTAAGTGAGATATTAATCCCTTTTGGTCGTGACTTTACCGGCCCCTCTTTACCTATCCTCTTGGTCTTTTGCATCATGACCGTATTGTATTTTTCCATAGTGTTGAGTTGGTAAATTGTTTTAGATTAACCTCAAAAAAATATTTTCGACCTCAAGGGTCATTTCTCCATCCACCTAGTCACTCCCCTTTTTATAAATAACTTTTCGTATGTGCAAATTGTGTAGCCGTTAGATGAAGTGATCCTCATTTGGACCGTTCCTCGTAGACCTCACAAGGTTTCCTACTGACGTTATAAAAGTGGTGTGAGGCATGCGAGATGCTGCCACCTGCCGCATATGATGGTGGGGACCAGTTTTTGTTTGCTAACCGATGATGGATACTGGAGCTGACAGTTGTTTCTTTACCAACGCATCGTGACCGTTCCTCGCTGACCTCACATAATTAAAACTTTAGTTTTAATAATGTTGTGAGGTATGCAAACTATTGATGCATGGATGCCAATGATGTATGAAGGATGACCAAGGTGGGGCCCATTTCGTGTTGATTTGGTGCCTAGTAGGTGATTTATTGTTCGCCTAAAGACTAGTGAACAGACTTGGCATTTTCAAAACTGTTTTGACACAATCTGAGCCACTCTCCTGGCCTACATTGGTTTTGATCAACAACTTGCATTTGAAATAGGTTGGTGTTGTACTATAGCTATTTTGTCTCATGTGAGTGAATAGTAATGGTTGAGTTCGACTCTGCTCTCATAATTAAATGCTAAAAGATCAACGAATTGTTATTTTTGTTTTTATCTCCACATTGAAGAAGAATTTCCTGGTGTCGAGCGAAGCAAGCCATATTTGTGATTTTACAGCCTCACTGTCATTAACGTTCTGCAAGTGAAAACCTTAAGTAACACGTATACCATTTCTTGTGTTTTCAGAAGGTTTTATGGTTGCTTGAAGAACCATTGTCGATTGCTTCTTGTTTCATTCCTAAAAGATTGTTTGAGTAGATTTTCTTTAAAGTATCTTAAAGCTTGCCTTGATAATTGCCAAGGTTTCTAGAATTGTGAAGCATTTTTTGCTTTAAAGCTATAGGGTGCAAGTTATAATTGTTAGATATATATAAAAACCCTAGCTCGAGTTATTCTATCTTGTATAAATGGCGCCTAAGGCCCGAAGCTCTGGCTCTAAGGTCAGTACCATACCCTTTTCCCAAGATATTATAGATTTATTAAAGCCTTTTACTAGCAAAAGGCCCGAGGGAAAAGCTTTGTTCTATGGGTCATTGCTCATGGAAGGATTAACTGACAAGCAATGTGCAGCTCGAGACGCTGAATTACCATATACTAGATGGCAGTTGTTCTCAAATTGGTTTGGGAATAGAAATTTATGAATTCCTTTGTGTAACCCGTGGAGGATGGATTTGGGCAGAGGATGGATTTGGGCAGGTTGGTGGTTCCTAATGTCTACTTGGATGTAGATTTATTGAAGGATGTTGCTGCGAGGTATGACCCTATAACCAGAGTTGTTAGAATGCATTCTGGCATAGAAATGGTAAGGATAACCAGGGAGGAAATTGCATAAATATTTGGTCTACATGAATGGGATCAGGATATGGTTGCCATAAATCTTGAGGCCTTTAGAGAAGAATATAGAAACACTAAGGGTTTGTTCAGAACATCTCTTTTGGTACCTCATTTGGCAACTGCAGGAAAAGGAAAGAATAAGAAGCAGGTGGTAATTGGCAAGAATGAGCCAAAGCCTTTTCCTGTAAACTATTTCTCTAACTATTTCAAGAAGATAGTTTGTTCCTTGTGCCAAATTCTGGGAATCAATTTGAAAAATACTCTGCCTACCGATGTCATGTACATGGCTGTGAACATTCAACATCTAGGTTTTAACATGGTATATGATTTTGCCACTTATTTGGTAGAGAAGATGCATGGATGCCTAGTGGCTCTAAAGGAAGAAAAGAAGTGGGTTGGTTTCAAATGGTATTCCCTATTGATTCACATGTTTCTATATAGGGGCCAGGCAGTGTTTGAAAAGGATATGGAATTGAAGAAAAAGGAGGGTAGTATTGAAATGCCTGTCCAAGATTGGACTAGGATCCTTGATATGCATGATCACAAGTTTGATTATGTAATGTTCCAAAATGTCTTTGGATCCAAATTGAAGAAGGCTCTTGTTCTTGACCCTCCCAGGATTACTAAAGAGATTCATGATTTCTTGAGGCCAATGGAGAGAAGGCCTGAATTGAAATTGACACATAATTGGGGAGATATTATCCCTTACCATAATACAACAATTTTCAGAGTATATGGCACAAATGTCAACCCTTATGTTTTGCTGAGGGATGTGCCTTTGAGAATTGGATTTCTGGAAATCATGAGACAGTTGGGGTGTGCTCAAGAAGTACATCTGCCAACAAAACAAAAGAAAGGGTCTTTCTTCCCTGAGTATACAACTTTTGTAGATTTTGTTATGGCAAAGGGAGGATGGAAGGATTTGTACACATTGCTTAGACGTTATGGATTCAAGACTGTATGCCCTAGGAATCATGATCCTGAGGGTTTTATCTCTCAAATGAAGGCTAAGCATCAGACTGGAACTTTTGTCCATAATTTCTACTTTCCTGAAGATATTATCAGGAACATTTTTGATGTAGATGAACAAGATGAGAAAAAGGAAAAATACCTCACCTTCACCAAGATGGTGAAGAACAAGCAAGAAAAGATATCTGCTTTCAATCCTATACCCGGTATTAATGGTGAATTCAATAGGGCTATGTATGCCATTGACAATTTTGAGAGTTTTTGGTGGAATTTTGAAGGATGAATGGGTTATGGAAGAGAGGGGAAAGTCACAAAATATCAAAGAGTACCCTAAAGTAAGGTTGGAGGAGAGGCCTACTTATCAGCCTCCAAAGAAGATAAAGATTTTCTCTAGGAAAAGGGGAAGCAGGGCTGGTGAAGTTGCTAAAAGTGTTGCACCATCTTCTTCGGGGCAATCATTGCCAAATATTGTTGATCTAGATTCCCCTCTTAGAATTGTTGACCAAACATGTCCTTCATCACCAAAGAGATAGAAAATTGAAAAAAAAAGTTGGTTGATTGTGATGGTGATGAGGATGAAGAGATCATTGTTACTCCTAAAAAAATGCATCAAGGAACTCCATCTTTCCCACTGGACACTCCATCACATTCTAGGGCAATTGCTCTTAGGTTGGAAAAAGATGAAATAAGGGGAATAACAAATAATGATGATCTAATAATGGAGGCCTACAGAGAGTTCATGATGGATGTTCATCTTTTATCCAGACCAGTGCTTTTAAAGATTTTTTGTGGAGAGCACATGTCTCATTATATGCTGAGAAAGTGGCACAAGAAATAATTTTTCACCTTAAGCTTCCAAATAAGGTAATTCAATCTAAGGTCAGAGAACACATGAAGGAAAAATTCAAGGAAATAACACCAGAGTAGGGCTGAGCATTAGTACAGAAGAGTGGAGTATTGTTACTTCTTGAATGGGATATTTCCGATGCTGTGGTGTTCGATACAATAAGAAGGGCCAATAGGCCAATTCTTGCAATTGATGAAGAAGCTATGGTAGCACTCAAGGGGCCAGCTTTTAGTGAAGAGTGGGATGCTTTTGCAATCTAGTCTCTGTCCATTGGATCCAAGAAACCAATTTTTGTAGAACCATCTGATTTCAGTGGTCACTTAGTTATAAGAAGAGTTGCTAATACCCAAGCATTGGAGGTTGCTGATATGGTTGTAAATGTTGCCAAATTCACCAGGGCAGCTGTTGAGGATCTGACCAAGGATTGGGATACTCTTAGAGGCCAGTATAAAGAGATTACTATTGAATATAATAAGAGTCAAAAAAAGGTGGCAGAGCTAGAAACTAAGTTGGCCTTATTAAAATAGTAAATGGAAACATTCAAGTCTCAAGGGCAGGCTAGTTCTAGCTGCACTATCTCTGACCCATCTGTGGAGCAATCTCAACCCTCTTCACAGGGATAGTCCTTAGCTATTGTTCCATATAAAATGGGACAAGTGCCTATTGTAGTTGAAAGGGATAATAGCTCGAGAAAAGGACTCTCTAGGGAGAAATTAGCTCAACAAGTTGAGGAATATAAGGAGATGGTCCAAGGAAAACTGAATAGTGTTCATACAAATTATGCTCTAATGTTGCAAGCACTTAGGCTGTTTCCAAGAGATAGAGAGGTGGCCACCCCATTGCTGGACAGATGGAGCCCTAGGATCGAGAAATTGAAATTCATGGTAGTGGGAGCAAAACAACATGGGGATAAGTATCCTATGGTTATTTCAATCTATCAATTTGTCAAGGGAGTTGTGGAGCAAAAGTTTCAGGGGTATGTTTCCCCGGTGGAGTTAAAGATCAAAGGGTTAAAGGCTATATATGATGGAAAGGACTTAACTCCTTTGCCACATATTTTGTATAGTCAAGACGAGATAAAACCTTTGCAGATTTGGAAGGATCAGATGACTAATATCATGATTTCTCAAACCCATGAGATAGCAAGATATGTTGACATTGGTATGCTGGAGAATACATTGAAGAAACTATCATTTGTCATCAGTTTCTTAAAAATATTTGATAAGAAGGCCATGTCAGTAATGGTGAAGTATGCACCTTATCAAGATAAAATTGATTAGGTTATGGCTTTTAATTGGCCATCCCAGAATGATTTTGAATTATGGAAAAAGGTGTTTACAGATGAATTTGAAATATGAATATTATATGTGGGAAATGCAACTTGGTCATGTATAATACAGGTCTGGCCTTAGAGGTTATATTTGAAAATATGCATTCTCCTTTCAAATTCAAGTACAAGGTGTTGAGGTGGAGTAAAGTGTTGCAACGGTTAAAGATGCCTTCTACGATGTGAATAAGTGGCCCTTTGGAGGGCTGTTTCTTTTCTTCCATAACAACTAATGATGATTCTTGTCTTATGCTTTTCAGTCGCACGGTGAAATTGTAATTGAATTAAGAATTAGCGGTCCAATTACAAATGGACATGTGTACTCTCTAGCCTAAGGCTTTTTGGCTCCCTTGTTTTATAAAAGGGAATTCTAGGCCGTGAGAGAGGTCTGTTGAAATATCTGAGATATGAGAAATAGGAGTCTAGTGATACAAAGAGTATGAATGTAAGTCTAGGTTTTAGAAGGTTTTGAGTCAGATAAGAGAACCTAGTCAATTATGGGGTTCTTAAGAATGTTTGTGTAAAACATACGAATGTTTTGAGTTTGTTTTCTCTCCTGTTGTGATACTTTGCATGGATTATTAATGAAATATTGATCCAAGATGATTTTCATTGATCTTAATTTGTTCTTTACTGTGAATTATGTTTAACGATAGCTCTGGTTCAAAGGATCGGTTAAATGCTTTAGTTAATCAGTAAGTTCATGCAAGCTAACAATAGGATTCATAAAGAAGTAATAGACTCAGGTATAGATATGTGGATTGTAATGCAATTCATATAGATCATAGATGCTTAAGATGAAATTTGCCCTGTAGTTCAGTTTTCTCTTTTGACTCTGCGCTTTGGGATATGGCACTGGAATTATGATCACGTTTTATTCTATCATGTTTTGTGTTATGGCCTCAGGATATTTTATTCAAACATTTCCTATCAATTTACTTTAGTTGTGTTTGTGATTCTCTATTAACTAGACCCGAGCCTTTTCAAGGAATAGCCAATTTCTTGAAGGATTTCATCCTTTTGACATAATTGGGGAATATATCTGCTGCTTATCCATGTGTAAATGAATCATTTAAAGTTGTATGTTAAGAGCACATTTTAGGGAATACCCTCCTAGATTTTACAGAGCCCGAAGTGTAGGAGAATTAGCCTTATCGTTGTTCTCCTCAAGTTGGCCATACGTTTCCTAGACTTTATTTATTGAACATGGCAAGTTCGTAGAAGCTTTTGGGAAATACGTTTGGGTTGCAGTAAAAAATGCCAACATTCATCATCTTCTTCTTTTCAATCAACATATTCTACACACATAAGTATTGCAAGATTTTCCAATGGGAGTGATATGATCAATGATTCTAAAATTAAAGGAAATGCTCTTGTTTACACACATGTTGAAAGGTATAGGAATTTGATTATTGACTCTAGAGCCTCATATCATATATCAAGCCAACTTGATAGGTTTTCATCTTTGAGGAATACTTCACTCATGAGGATCTTGATGGCTAATGATGTTTATCCTTATGTATTTGGTAAAGGGGTTATTAATGTTATTTTAAATAAAATCTTGTACCTAGTTAATTCATTACTAAAGGACTTATTTTCATGTTAAGTTTACTTAGGTCATAGGATTGAATCTTTCTAGAAGGTGTTAGTTGTCATTAGTTGTTATCTTATCTTTTGACTTGTAACACATGTCACCTAGGTAGTTGTTGTAAGTTTTCTCATGCCATATGATTAAGACACTTGTCATAATTTTATGACATCTTCTGTCTCACCTTGGCTATATAATCAAGGAGTCTCTCATACATTCTACACAACACATCAATTGAATCATATTTGCATACTCTTTGTGCTTTCCATTTGGCCTCAAGATCTTGGGTGGCTATCTCCATAGCCAATTCTAGCATGGTATTAGAGCAGGTTGGGTTCCTTTGGTTAGCCATTTTTTGAGAGATGGTAAATATTGAAAAGTTGAGTATGCTCTTCTCTTATATCATATGACGATCTAGAGAATTAGAAAAACTTGATAGAAATACTAGATTTGGGGGGTTCCTCTTTTTAGCTCTTTATTACAGGCTCAAATTGGAGCTTGTTGGTGTAAATTTGAGCTCATCGTTGAGTTTAGAGGGTTTGAGAAAGTTGATTTGTCTTTTTGTTTCATCCAAATTGGACATATGAGGCCAAATCTATGAGGGTTTCAAGTTGAAGAGTGGTTGCCAAATCCATAAGGTAGGTGCAATTTTGGAGCATTTTGGATCAAATTTGACCCTACCATCGCATCCAAAAGGGCCAAAAACCCTAAAATCGACTATAAATTCATCAAAATTGGACAAATTTTCCCAGGTCTTGAGGAATATTTTTCTCCTATTTCGCTGTATGGATCACCATTATGAGAGTGGTACAATTTTATGAAAATAAAAATAAAATTGTTGTTTGAAAATTTTTGAATTTTTTTTAATAAAAAAATATATTTTTAGTTGATTGGTTTTTTTTAAAAAATTTGTATTAAAAACCATAAAGAAAAAAAAACAAAAGTTTAAAAAAAAAAACTCTTCAGGGGTACAAGGCATAGATTGCAGATTGTACCTTGTCCCACATCCAATGTAGCTTGCCAAAGTATGCTACACGACAACCTATCACTCAATCAAATGGCCACCCTTCATCTATGGTTCCCACATGGTGACCATGTTTCAAAATACGGTGGATAGGATATTTAAAATTATAAAAAATATTTAAATATTCTAGCATAGATTCTATACCCGCCAATAGTTTCAAGAATATTCCATCTGATTGAATATTCCATGTAGGAGCACATATTCTCTATGATAGCCAATTTGATCGTCAAATTTAGGCTAGTGAGTTTTTGGCATCAACACCATGTTAACATTTTCAAATAAATCTCCCCCTCACCATTGAGCTTTTTGATTTTGTAGTTGATTTTCAAATGGCCATAACTTAGCCATTTTGACTCCTTTTCTCAAGCAAATATTTTTTGATTTGGGGTAGAATTTCATGCTCTTCACAATAGTTCAATCAAATTTTAGTTTTTGTGTATGGTTTTTCTAGAAATTGCAGATTTTCATAGGTGTTGCTGCTTCGTTCTCATTTTGGGAACTTCAGGAGCTTATATCTTACTCCTATGGCAACATTTTTGGGTGCAGTTTTTTTTTGAAAGTGCATATTTTTTTGTGTAATTTTCAGTGGTATGATCAGATTGATCTCATTTTGTACCAAAAATTGTACTTGATTTTGTGGCCTATTTTTGGCATTTGCATGTACTAAAATCAAAGTGCACTTCATTGTTTTGGCAAGTGGCAACTATAAACACATTAAGTATAAACTACCAAAAATTAGATATTTCTTGGGGGGTTTCATGATTGATTAATTGGGGGGGGGGGTAATCTTGTAGTGGTTTATTGAATTCTTTTGCTTGGTTTGTGTTCTTGCAATGGGGAAATCATAAATTGAACTCCTAATTCCCTATAATTATGTTACATGGAGAAAATCAGTATGGAACTATCTCATGGGAAAAGGTCTAATAGGCTATCTAAAGGAAACCATTTCTCAACCTATTGATGCTAAAGTATTGGCAACATGGGAAATTAATTGTGAGAAAACAATTGGATGAATATGTTCATAGTCTCATTTGATTTATAATCTCATGTTGAATCATGCAAAACACTTAAAGAGGCTTGGGAGGCTTTTGAAAAAATATATGGTAAAACAAATAAGATTAGGGGATATCAAATTGACAATGATTTGATGAATCTTGATCCTAAATGTTTTTACCACATCCAATACTACTCTCCAAAGTTAAGCAGCTAAGAACATAGTTGAAAGAATGCAACATTGATAAAGAGGATTTACAATTGATTTTGAATGTGTTATCCAAGCTTGGTCTTGAGTATTCAGTGTTTGTTTTTTGGATTTTATACCCATAAACTTTCTATGGGAGCATCATATGTTGATCCTAAGTTTGATGACTTTGAAAATCTCCTAATCCAAGATGAAGCTAAGTTAATGAACATGGGTCTAATCAAGTCTTCCAAGTCACAAGCTAGTGAGTCTAAGGTGCAAAAAGAATCAAGGAATCTTGATAAGAAGCAAAATAAGAAAAAGAACAAGCCACATTAAGAATCAAAATTCACTCTCTCTATAGTGGAATCATCTAAGAAGGAGAGGCATACATGTGCATATTGCAAGAAGGATGGACATGAAGAAAACTATTGTTATAAGAAGGATATTGGTGAGTTGAAACTTCTTCTAAAAAATAATCACATTGATTTACCTTCTAGAATATTTGAATCACCTCCCCCTCCTTCTTCAAAATAGTCTAAAAAGGACAAAGGTCAAGCTTCTACACCATGATATAAAGGACATGCTTTTTGTGCCTTTTCATCAAGGAGGTGGCTTCTAGATTTAGAAGCATCTCATCACATGGCATGCTCACAGTCTATATTCTCTTCTTTTCAGCCTTGTAATAGGTCTCCTATTTTGATGGGAAATAATACATACATGAGTATAATTGGGAAGGGATCTACTAGTTCTGGGGAAAACACTTTCCAGGATGTTTTGTGTGTTCCTCATTTGATGCACAATATTCTTTCCATGTATAAGATTACACATGGTGGAGATGGAAGAACTATGGAGTTCAATCCTCATTCAGTCATCATTCAAGACTTGGAGAGTAGAGCAATCATTCCTACTAGGTTGGTTGATCATTCATCTCAGTTGTATATCTTTGCAAATTTTTCTTCTAATGATGACATTGTTCCTTCAGTTGTTGATAACACTTCTAGTTTGAACCATGATTCAAAGGAGACATTTGGCTTCTTGAACATAAGAGTTCTCACATCAAATATAGTTCTTGAGCCATGCATTCTATCTCCTCCATTTACTATTGTAATTGATGATGCTTTTATTACTACAAATATGGTTTCTTCTGATTCAGTGTAATAGGATATTCATTGTCTTTCATATTTGGTTACTTGTGATGGCTTCTTGATAGGTATTTCAAAATTGTTTGTGGAATCTCATATTTCAAATTTTGGAGACACAATTGTAACATTCATCTTTTCTTTGATGGAGAAGATCCTTCTTCAGTTGTTGTAAGGGAACACTTTGACCCTTTTGTTCATTCTTTACATGATCATTATTCACAGTTTGACATGATTGTAGATAATTTTGGACAACATTTGTAGGAGGCTTCTTTGTCTTTAGAGGGGATATCTTTATCTTTGGATTGTGTTCTACATTCATCTCTACTAGATTTTGGATTTTCCTCTTCACTAGTGTGGCCTAGAATGCCTGTTTGGAGTGTGTTAGCTTTTGACATTGACATGGAGACAATTGAGCATGTTTCAGAGACATCATCTCACATCATCCATCTTCTTGATATCTTGCATACCATCTTGGTTTTGTTTCTTCCTAAGGGGAGGAATCTTGTTGGGCGAGATTGGATCATCTTCAACATTCAATGTCAAGATTCTACCATTGTAGGTGTTGGTTGTTTTTACTGTAACCAGGTTGATCTCCTAATCTACCTATGGAATTACCAATTCCAATCAAGGGAAACTCAAAGGACTTGGACCAATTGACGAGGATTTTAAAGACCTCCTACACTTTGGGCTCTGCAAGACCCGAGAGGGTGATCCCTTAATGTGTTTACAACCTGTGCACCATAATCATAAACCACATTAACAATAGCAGATGATTTCACTAAACAAATCACCATAATAGGATAAAACTAAATAAAATTAGCTGTTCATCAATACTATCAACCATTAGGAGCGTGAGATAATTGCAACAATACTTCACAGTAAAAGGTATTCATTAATTTTTAATTTGTAGCAAGCTCCACGTGAACAAAAACAAACACTAAATTAAAAAGAACAAATGCAACTTAGATCAGTACCTTACTTCCATTGGAGGAGTCAAATTCACAAATACCTAATGGTTTATAACAAATGCAACACATAGCATATAATATCTTTGATTATATTGCCTTACAATATCACCAATATGTATCCCAACTGAATACTACTTATCAAATCCTTGTACATAACATATCAACCTACAATCTCCTTTAAGCATTTTAATTAGCTTCTTGAATTAAAGCTAAAAAAGAATTGCACACACCACAATAGTGAGATAAACAAAATAACCCTTGATCACTTTATTCAAAACTCAAATAGTTTGCACACAGGAGAGACATGAGCTCGGATTAATCATTTTAATTCAATTGCCAGTACTGTCATAAAACATTCAATCTCCATGAATTCAAAATGTGCAACAAAATGAATCAGAACCTGATTTGCATTTTCTCTGTCACTACAAATTTTACAATTTTCTCTGTAACTTCACCAAAGATTTCTAACCTGCTAACCCTTGACAATGAGAGAAGAAGAGAATATGTAGAGGAAAGGAATGTTCCAGAAGAAGCCCTAAAGCTGATCCAGAAATGCCATATGGAAACACCTTCACCGTTGATCATCAAACTGCAAAGAATCTTCTCCTCTCCCCACAACAAACCTATTATGTCCCCAAAACTGCCTTTGCTCAAGTTGTCCAACAAAAAATAAAAATGCCCATGTGGAGAATCTCCATCCAAAATTCACCCAGCAGTTAAAAGCAACTCTACTCTCGTGAAAATCCTCTTCTCTCCCTTTTAAACTGAAACTGCAATTTAAAATTTAGCAAATATTGTTTGTTTCTAAAGTGAATAAATTCACTTTATAAAATAACTCATGCAACCATTTTTTATTTTACTGCCCAACACAAAAATATTTCACCCTTTACACTTTTGTTCCCCAGCAAAGGAAAATATTAATGAATATTTAATTCACTTTATCAAGTATTCCCCCTTCGTTTCATTTCCAGCCAAATAATAGCCACCCAAGTAGTGAAATATTTATTCACTCTTTAGGAAGAACACTTTACCCATGCATCTAATGTTTTAAATTTTCATTTAAAACATTCTCCCATTTTTAGTCAATGAAAAATTTCACCCAATGAATACTGAAACACTCCCGTGACATTCATTCTTTACCCGTAAAGTGAATAAAAAATCTCTCCTCACAATAGAAACAAAAGTTGGCACATTTAAAATACTTACCATGAAAACATTTCATGGGCCCACCTTAATGATTTATCTATTTAGCAGAGAACTTCACCGACAACATTTAATTTAAAATTTCTTCCCTTTATAAAACAAAAGAAGCCCTTCAAAATTAAAACATTGGCCCCTTTACCCTCACTTTATATTAAAATAAAGCATATTAAATAGTTAAGCCCCATTAAAAACACTAATGAGAAAGCGAGCAACCTAGCAACCTATTCCCACACCTTCATTTTGTTGGGGCCACATGTTAGCATCTCGCCATCTCACATGAATTAACTAGTGAGCAACTTGTTTGGGCGATTTGGCAGGGTAGGATGGAGATTTTACTAGAGTTCCACCCCTTTTTTATCCACCGTAGATCTTCATTTGCTCCTGCTTCCTGACCTAATTTCTTTGTTGTGCCTTTAACCTGCTCTGCATCCATGGCGGTGACTGTTGCTTTCATCCCTAACTCCATTCCTCATCTTGGCACGGGCAAGGAAGAGTGTTGTCACAAAAGGGGCACAAATCAACATTACGCACTCCAGTTACATTTGCTTGAACATTTCTGAAGCCTTTCAACAAACCCATCTTGATGGACTCCCAAACCCTCATCTAGTGTGGGCTTTAGAACCTCCTATCTTGTGCTTCACAAAGTAGCTGCTTGTGAGTTTCTAAGCCATTTAGCAGATTCATTTTATGTAGATTCAATAACTTGGCATTTGGTCAAGACTGCACCAAGATCTTCCTGTACAATGTCACCCTGGCTCCCATGACATTTCCTGCGAGCTCAAAGTCTCAATACCCTGGCCCCGTTATCACATGTGATTCAGAATTCCTAAGACCATTCTAACGAAGGCAGTTTCATTATTTTGTACCCTTGATGCTGGGCACTGCAGCAACAAATTAACATTCTTTGAGACCATATTAACAGAGGCTTCTTGAAATCAAAGAGTTCATGTGCTTCCTCATTCACTTTGGCGTGATAGTTTCTCCATTTGGACATTGTTGCATTTGCATGAAAGTTTCAAAGGCATTTTCAATTGATCCATTTTGTGAATGCCGCACCATGGCAATATGAACATCTTGAAAACATGCACCAACCTTCTCAAACCCGCGCCATGCTTCACACTGTATGTAGCAATCATGGCGTTTCATGATGAAAGGAAAATCGCATTAGTGACTGCATTTCAAAGGAATATGAAATTGTGTATCTTCATTTTTCCGTTGGGAGAAAATGACCACTACCAAAAGCCTTCATTCACTTGAGAGTAAACATAATTCATTTGGAGATAAAACCCCTGTAATGACTCTTGGAATTTGATTTTCCTTGCACACTTGGTCAATGGTTCTCCTTGTTCTTTGTCGATGTGGAAACTGCCCTCATAATCAACTTAGACTTATCATATGCCATCACATGAAGTTTACGTTCAAGTAGCTTAAGAAATGCCTTTGTTTGTTGCAGATAATTACAAACAATTTTCATTTTCAAGTAAGAAACAACATAAGAGTTCTTTCTATCTATTTCATTTTGGGCAACATCAACTATGTCTTTGTTTCACATATGTGTAACTCTTTCAATCAATGGATGCCTCCTTTCCATTAATTCCCCTTCACTCATTAGCTACAAGCCAATCATCCTTGTTTTTAGTCTTAAGTTCCAAGTTTCCAACCCTACATACAAACTTTGGTGAGTTTTTATCCACCTTCCACACATGGCACAAGCTACAAAACAATTCAGTATCCCAAATGAAAATTCCACAAACAAACTATTTGCATTGATCCACTATGTGCAATTGTATTTGTTTCTTTGCTCATAGTCATTTTTCTATTTTACTTTAAATGTTTCCAGCATATAGGGTATTTGATGAGAGTTATTTTCATCAAATAGAACATATGGGGCATTGGTTGATAAGAAATCCCTTGCACTCATTGGAGATAGAGAGAATTCTATTGTATCTCCAAAGCTAATCACATGAAGAGTTGGTACAAAATCATGGAAACCATCAGATTAATTATATGTTATTCTGAGACAATGTGATTTATATTTGATAGTGAGAATAAAGATAAATGGGAAAGACTATCGTTGGTTGCCAAGTACCCCTTGTTAAATTTAATACAACTTTATGTGAAGGATACCATTTATTTGAAAAGTTCAGCCACTTAACAAAGTACCTATGACATGAGAATGATTATTCATTCTATCCCTTTGAAAAGGCTTTCCTTGATGTCTTTTCTCTGAAGTATGCCCCCCTTTGGATTACAATTAGATCCTACCTCAAACCCCTCATCATTATCAAACACCTTTTGTAACCCGTGGATCAAAATCATTGAAAGAATTTATCTGTTAGCTTACCAATCCCATTCATATAGTTTGAGGGATTGAAAAGATAAGAAACCCTGTGTAAAGTGCAACAATTCTCATGCTCACATGTGTAAAGCATGTCGGGTCCCTATGTGGGCTCGACTAAAAAATATATTTCATTTTCAAACAAATTTTATCTCAAATGAGACAACACTGCCTTTTGAATGCATCTAGAATGGAAATTCGAACTAGGTCGTGATTAAAATTTGCTTTCAGGCACTTTGGAAACTGAGCAAAACTGGCCAAGTTAGCTCTGGAATCAACCTAGGAAACTGGGCAATCGATCTCCAGGAATCACAAAAACTTGAAAACATGTAATCATTTGACCCAAGAATGCAATGCAACAAATGGCTCAAAGAAAGGAGTCACGAGGTGAAAGATATTACTCATAAAATTTTTCTACTCAGAATTTCTGCAACAAGCAACAGTTCTAAACCAATAAAACTCAAGAGATCACCTCATTGCAAAAATATCAAATCAACTCGTGATAGGCTGGCACTGGATACAATAGATCATTTAAGTACCCCAGACACATGTGAAATAGGAATTTACTTGAACCATCACTAATCAAAAGATATTGAAGGTCAAAGGTGACCTCCCAGAAAGGTCTCTGAAAATGCAAATGCAAAATTGAAGAAATTGCATTTGGTTTTGACCTACTAAAAAATAGAAAATCAAAACATGAGGCTCTAAAACCGGACATGCGAGTTCATCTTGGCATGGAAAATTTAGAACAAAATTCATTTGGTCTTGATAGTCAACCAATTGCAAAATGCAAGATGAAACGGGAGGCCACGTTGTGAAACTAAAAATTAGCAAATAGCAGAAAAGTGCCAAAACCCTCCAGCTTCACTTTTCAAAACTTTGACAAAACTCATCGTGGGAAGCTGAAAATTGACACACATGTTCACATATGTCAATTGAATATATCTGCAATTTTTTTTTGCAAGAAAATCAACATGCTTCAAATTATGATCCTTCAAAGTAGGTCACTCAGGTAGATCCATTAGGTGCACTTTTGAAAGTGCAGAGGCAAATTTTTCAAAATAGGCACTTCAAATTTGTAAAATTTGAGAGTGCCATTAGTAGGGGACTAAACATTAAGGGGGGGCTGAATTTTCTCTCTTATGGGGGGGTCTTTTTCCTCACATGGGTTTTTGGACTTCTCATGCTTCATTGAGAGAATTATTATATTTCATCTCTTTTGGGGAGGAGTTTTGCCCCATTGGGTTTTCTCCTTTTCTCTTTTTGTGAGAAAATTATTTTGAATTTTTACATGGGTACCTAACATGGACTCATAGCTGGGACCCATCTTTGCATCATTTGCATAATAGTCAACTCCCTAAGTTGCACTTAAGGGTGGTTGTTGGTGAAATTTAAGTCTTGTACCTAGTTAATTCATTACTAAGGGACTTATTTACATGTTAAATTTACTGAGGTCCTAGGAAGGAATCTTTCTAGAAGGTGTTAGTTGTTATTATTTGTTATCTTATCTTTTGACTTGTAACACATGTGACCTAGAGCTAGTTGTGATAAGTTGTCTCTTGTCATATGATTAAGAAACTTGTCGTAATCTTATGACATCTTATGTCTCACCTTGGCTATATAACCAAGGGGTCTCTCATACATTGTACACACCACATCAATTGAATCTTATTTACATAATTGATAGGAATACAATTTATTCTTGTCATATTCATATTCTCTCTTTGTACTTTCCATTTGACCTCAAGATATTTGGTGGCTATCTCCATAGCCAGTTCTAACAATTGATGTGCCACATGTTTGTTTTAATAATGTGCTTTGTATTCTTGACATTAGGCACAATCTTCTTTTAGTATATCAAATAGAATAAACTAGTAAATCCATTGAGTTCACTCTAAATTCAATCTTCATCCATGATTTGCATACCAAAAAACTTGTTGTAGTGGGTAGGGCCAATCATTAGGAAAAGATCTATTACTTTTCTCATCTTATTCCTGGTGGTGAATGTTCTAGAGATCACTCTCCTAACTCTAGTGTGGGTAGTAATTCACATGATGGTTTTGGTGGATGTTTGAACCTTGCTATTCATCATCCATTTAATGAGGTTGCATCTCCTCCCGCTTCTTCAAATATGAGTGTTGACTTGGTTACCAAGACTTCAAATGAGTATGATACTTTTGGTTTTCCATATTTTCCTTTACAAGATGGTTTCATGATAGGTATATCAGATTTGGTTTGTCATACTTCTACAAATTTCAAAGACATGTTTGGGGGGTTTCTCTCCTCTTTGATCATTCATCTTTGGAGGTTTCTCTCGAGTCTTCACATTCTTTGTCTTCTTCCTTGATTGGTGTCACACCTAATTTTGTTGAGACATCTTTAAAGGCTCTTGAAAAATCTTTAGAGATTTCTGTAGACACATAAAAATGACCTAGACCTGCAAGCTTTATTTCTAATCCTTTTCTTCCTAGCATAATTAAGACATTTTAATTATGTTTCTAACCCACTTTCAACTATTAATTAAATAATTCATAATTATTTAATTAATTCATATCTATTTATTCTTCATGATTATTAAATAAATAAATTTTAACTATTTATTTAATGCGTCACTAATTGTCTAATATCCTTCTATAAATTAAATAAATTTCTTAATTTATTTACCCCTTTATGTCTTCCTAATTATTAAATAAATAAGTTTATTTATTTATTTAATTATGTCACTAATTAAGTCCTCTTCTTCCTAAAATTAAATAAATTCTTATTTATTTAATCCACCTTCCACTATAATTAAATAATTATATTTAATTATCTAATTATTCATTAGCCTCTTCTCTCCTAAATTAAATAAATTTCATTTATTTAATTTGGTCCACTCTCCTAAACTTTGAATAAATCTTTATATTTAATTTAAAAGGTTCCCTTTGTCACATTCCTCTTTAATTAAATAATATCTTTATTATTTAATTCCCACCTAAATTAAATAACTTTTATTATTTAATTTCTTCTAAATCTTATTTATTTAAAATAAGTCCCAACACCTAAATTAAATAATTTTATTATTTAATTTCTCCTCTTTTACTATGCTCATTTTAAATAAATATTATTTATTTAAAATAAGTCCCCCTTTTAAATAAATATTATTTATTTAAAATAACTCCCCCTTTTAATTTCCCTCTTTTAGTAAATAATTTAAATTAAATTATTTACTATCACATGACCCCACCCCTTTTTGATTTAAAATAGTTTTTAATTCAAAAAGTCAACATCCCCTCTTGAATTAAATAATTTTAAATAATTCTTTGATTCCCCAACAATTTCGTTTTCCGTGCCTAGAATCTCTTGTCACATGCATTGTCAGCCATTGATTTGATTTTCTAAAAATCAATCTTGACCCTTAATTTGGAATCTGACCTAATGTTTCCCTAACCCTAATTGTGGGTTGCTATATGGAATCTCATCCATTGATTCTAGGGCATTTACTAACTTTCAATCTTGGCCATTCACACAAAATTGCATTTTCTATAAAATGACAATTTTGGTCTCATTGTCATCATCTTGCATTTTCATATTTTGCATCTGACATTTTCATATTTTATCTCTTGCATTTTGATAGTTTAGCATTGTTACTTTCATTTGTCATAGCATATTTAGATTTTATTTGACATAGCTTAGACATTATAGATGCTTACTAGTTGCAGTAGGGCATAGGATTGCATATAGTTGTTCAAATCCTTCAATATTTGCTTAGGGCTTGTCATTTCCATTGGCTTGCTCATCATAAATCTGAGGGCAAACAACACATTTTTCAGCAAGTTAAGAAGGTGTAATGGAGGTTAGTCATGGAGGATGAAGACAATCTAGTGAGACTGTTCATCTATTCCTTTGCACTTCATTACCTACTTTGGGTTTTATATTTCCACATATTATGTTGCTAAACCTAAAAATTTCCCATTGTTACAATTTCATTATTGAGGTTTCTTCCCTCTTGCTTCTTCATGGAGATGAGGTTTCTTCAACATCATCCATTGGATCCTTTTCTTCTCAAGGGGAGATATATTGTTTGTAGGCATTGTATTCTCTTTTGTCTTCAAACATTCTTTAGTGGTTTTGGAGCTACTTCATTATGGGGGCTATGTGGTCTCTTTCTTTCCCTCTTATGGGGGGATTTTGTAATGTATATATGTGATGGATGGTGTACTTGGGGGGTATCATGGAGTCCACCATCCTTCCTCATTTGATTATTTATTTTCTCTCTTTTTTAGAGGAGTTTTGTCCCACTGGGGTTTCTCCTTTTCTTCATTTGTGAGAGATTTATTTTGCATTTGTACATGGGTAATGGCCTTGTAGATGGGACCCATCTTTGCATCTTTTTTGCATCATTTGCATACAAATTTTATCCCTAAGTTGCACTTAAGAGGGGTGTTGGTGTGAATATAAAGTCTTATACCTAGTAATTTATCTTACCAGGGACTTATTGACATGATTAAGTTTACTTAGGATATAAGATTCTTTCTAAAAATCTTAGTTGGGTTTTCTAGAACTTATCTTATCTAGCTTTATTGCATGATTCCTAGATAGTTATTTTGTTAGTTGTCACATTTCATAGGATTAAGACACATGTCAAAATCATGTTCAATCTTATTCCTTACCTTTCTTATATAAGGAAGGTCATTGTACTCATATGTAATATACTTCATACCTCATCATCATTTTGATAGGTTTTAATATCAAGCAAGCTCATTTTATTGCACACTCTCTTGTAGAAGGTTTTCATTATTTTTGCAAGTGGTCTTGGGTATTGAGCTAATCTTCAGGTCTTACATAATCCTTTTCTCTGTAATCCAAAATATTTGTTGCGACTCCCCTATGCTCTATAAGGGCCCACAATTAGTCTACGAGTGCATTTGGGTATGTTGCTTCTTCTTTTAACTATAGAGGGAGTGATTTATCTCTCTCTCTCTCTCTCTTAATATTATTGTAGTAGCTTCCCCCTTTGATGTTCATCTATAATGGAGGAAGCTAGAGCCCTAATCTAAATATCTCCCACAAATATAAGTGGGTTCCATGCAGTATCATATGAAAGAACCAAGTTGTGCAAATAAAATTCAAATAATTGATCTTGCATTTCTGGTGTAGACCATTGGAAATTTTCCAAAAATAAAGATCTCGAATTCATGGCAATAGGGAATTATTGACCATCTAATTAAGTTGAACACATGAATTTTTATTGCATACATTGGCGGGAGGTTTGCACCTCATTAATTGAATTTTCTTATCTATCAATTTGTCAATTTTTACCTTCTATTTATTTATCTTTGTCTTTTTCTTTTTAATTGCTCTGGCATGTGTGGATATCAATATATTTTCTCTTTTTATCAATCATTTTCTTTTTGGGAAAAGTCCTTTGTTTTCTTCCATAACTCAATGCCAAGTGACACAACAATGGAAATAGTGGGGGTTTTATGTATCCAATTGAGCTCTCAAGGTCTTGATCTTTTTCACTCTTTTCAATTATGGCAAGTTGTGCCAATAATTCTAACTTCGATCCCTACCCAAATTTCTAAAGTTTTTCTTCCAACTCCTTAATATTTACATCCTTTTCACTATCCCTTTGTTGGTATGCTTTTAGTTGATCCTCTAAATGTTTTATCCTCTGCAAGGCTTCTTGCAGTTCCTTGTTGGTATTTCTTCCTTCCATAAATTATTCCTTTTTTGTCTCCAAATACGCAAACCCTTCTTCAAAAATAGGGATTTTGGAGGTCTATTTTTCTTTATATCCATAAATATATCTTTTGAATTTGAGCCAGAAGTATTTCTCATATGTAGGGGCTGCATAATGGGTGTTCTTTTATGATCACTAGGAATATTTTCCTCATTATCTATATTAGTTTCAATCATAACATCTTCTTGTGGCTTTTTATCTTCCCCTTTCATTGGCCCTTTCCTTCTCAGGCGATGTGATCACCTTAATGAGTGTGTGGAACCTTTTTTATTCTTCATAGATGCAAAAGAAGAGGCCACACTTTTCCTTTTCTTTGGATTTAGTGGGCTTTTAGTAGAAGATAGGTTTTTTGAATCTTCCTCGGCTATAGGCTGCTCAACAAAAGCTATAGGTTGAGTTTCTTGTAGTCCCTACTCTTCAAGTTCCTCTATACTATGGGTAGGTGTTGCAGTAGAGGAGCTGGAGGATATTTCTCCCTTTCTTGTAGACATAGGAGGTTCTTCTACTTCATGTTGCCGACCCCTTTCTTCTACATTATGTATTGGAATAATATTATTTATATTGTTGTTGTTTAGAAAATATTCCCAAGATACATTGGGAAAATAAACCCTAAGACTTCGTTTAACAAGAAAAGTAACTAAACAAAAATGAGACAAACTTGACCGATTCATTTTCCTCTCATATTCTAATGACATCCTTTTTAATAAATTATACAAAAAAATTGGAGCTTTTACCAACCTCTGATGGTGTAAATGATAGAGTAACTTAAAATGCATTGTATATAAAACTGATTATCTTTCATCACAAATTAAATATCTAAAAATGTGTGCAACTACAGAGGCCCAAAGCCAAGGTAAATATAGTTACTTTGTATCTTGTGAGGAGGAATCCAAATTCTCTTGAGGCAAGGAGAATTAATTTTTTATTGTGACTGTGTCTTCCCTGATAGAGAATTCTTCCCCAACCCTTAGAAGACTTGACACCTCTATTATGGTTGCCTCTGATGCATCAAACCTTATTCCTCTCACAATTGCCTCATCATTTTTCAAGGTGCTAGAAAATTGTTGGATCATAAGCTCATTGTATTATGTGAGTCTAAGGAAATAATCTAGCCAACCTACCTACTAAAAGATAAGCAAACATTGCATGTCCTCTACCAGAAAATTATGAGTTTAAGGTTCTCTCCTTACTATATCACCTCCCATTATGATTTTTCCAATTCTCTTTCTACTCTTCTCTTGAATGACCACCCAATTTTGATGTTTAGTTTGCTATTCTCTTGTGTTCATTCAATTCAACTCTAGATACCTCTTCTCTACTCTGAACTCTTAGTTTCTTGATAATGGCAGCAAACTGAAATGTATAAAATTGAAAATAACTAAGGCCTTTTGGATAACCATCCCCCCAACTAAGGATGCTAATTTTACTCAATTAGCAAGTACGAAAAGGGCATGGTTAATAAATATTAATTAATGGAATTTAAAATGTGAAGTTTAAATATGTGTATGAATTATACATATTTATAAAATTAGCAAGCTTGAATGCTAATTATGAGAGTTAATGCAAGAAGTAATTTTTGACATGCTGTGAAGTGAAGGATGGCATGTGCAAATTTTTTTGAATGCTGCCATGCAACATGGGAAAATATTTGAAATTATTTGTCATGATGGCTAAGGACTATGGGTGGATGTAGTTTAAAAAATAACTTCAACTTTGAGCATAACATGTGGCAAGAAAGTGGGAGTGGCAAGAAAAAGACTACGGAAAGTATGTGATGAATAAGTGTAATTAAAAGCATGGTATGGGTAATGTGAAAAGTGATATTGATTGCTTCATGTTGTGATATGAAGAAGTTGCATGAAATAAAAATGAATGATGGTTTCTATGGGTATGAGTGATATGATGGTTGCACAAGTGCTATGGGTTGCTAAAGGAAAATTTCCATTTTGATGTTGCGCCTTGGGGCGTGATATTGTAGGTCCCCTGAGTTCTATTACAAATCCAAAAAATGAATAATGTCAAGTGTCACCTGTGCATGTGTGTGCATGTGATAAGTGTTGTAGAATTATACCTAGGCAAGAGCAGTAGGAAAGTTAGGTAGCTTATCTACTAATTCCTTTGATGTTGTGCTGGTAACTATTGATGAAAAATGTTACTTTGGTTCCAATTGATGTTGTAGCATTTGTAAAAAATCATCCTTCTGTAGTGGCCATTTATAAAGCTCCAACTAATGGTCATTGAATAAAAGTGTAAAACTTACCACATCAATTTTTATGAGCTAGATTGTTCCATTTAGAAAAATAGTCTAAATTTCATATGGCTCGAGCCATCTTGTTTTCTTTATTCCCTTGTAATCCTTATACCTTGAATCATAGAGTAAGGCCCAATCAATTGCATTAAACTATTTTATCTTAAAAAAATGATCATGCCACCTCATCCTCTATTTTTTCTCCCATTGTATCTCATCTAAAGCATTGAGATTGTGCAACCTCTCCTTTTGTGCTTTAGATAAATCCATGCCCAATTTTATTGTTGTTCTTAGAGTTTTGTATTAAAATTATATTGGAAGTACTACCTTTTTTTCAAATACCAATTCATGGGTGAAGCCTGTTATTATTTTCCAAGTTGTCCTTTAAGCCTAGGAAAACTACTTGAAGTAACCTGGTTACCCAATCCTTCTTGTGGATTTGCATTGTTTTTGTAAGAATTTTTTCTAATTCTCTGTAGTGATCTCCACTTGACCATTAGCCTAAGGGTGATAAGGTGTAGATTTCCTATGTATGATCTCATATTCATGCACTAACTTGGTGATCAAATCTAAGTTAAATTATGGCCCCTGGTCTATCACTAATATTTCCTTAGGAACACCATATATCTTCATAGAGAAATTTAGCAACATTCCCATCCCTTATAAGTTTCAAGGCTTTGACCTCCATTGATTTTGTAAGATAATCAATACATACCAATTTATGTTACTTTTTGTTGGGTGTTGGGGATATAGGACAAATAAAATCCAATCCCCATTTTTCAAATGGTGCAATGGCTAGTTGTGGCTAAAGTGGCATTTCATCTATTTGAGTAGGTTATCCCATCCTTTGATATATGTCACACCTCTTTGTGTACTTGACTACATATTTATGAAATGTTGGCCAATAATAGCTAGTATTCAAGATTTTAAGAGTTGACCTCTTTACTACAAAATGTCCTCCACAAGGTTCATCATGGAATGATTTGATAAATAGACTTCATCCTCCCTAATGCCTTTCCTAATTATATTATCATGCCCTATGTAAAATAGATATCCAACTACCCATGAATAAGGACAATTTTTCTCAACTAAATTTCTCTTCTCTCTTGGTGAGAGATGCGGTGGTGTTTTCTATACAAATAAATAACTAGTTATGTATGCATACCAAGGTGTATGCAAAGAAAGGGAAAATAAGTTCTCCATTGGAAATGAATCATCCATAATATCCTCTTCTAATTTTCTTGGCATTTTGGAGAGAAAGTATGCTACTAAATTAGCCTTCCCTAGTTTGTCTACAATGGTAATATAAAACTCTTGAAGTAGCCACAACTATCTCACAATTCTGCCTCCAACTATTGGTTTATTCCTCAAGTACCTAATTTTTGTATGGTTTGTATGAATGAATATATAATACCCTATGATTTGGTCCTTGAATTTATTGATTGCATAGATTGCAGCTAACATACCCTTTCTATTTATTGTGTAATTGATCTTTTCTACCTGAAGGTTATTGCTGATATAATAGATGACATACCCGAGATTTCCTTCTTTATGTCCTAAGATAACTCCAATTACAAAATTAGAAGCACTTGTGTGGATATGAAATATCATTGTCCAATTTGGTCCTCTCAACACTGGGGTCTTTGTAAGTGTTTCCTTAAGGGATTCAAAGACATGTTAATAGGAAAGTGTCCAATCCAATTCCACATCTTTAGATAATAGGAAAAACAATGATGCTACAATATTATTGAAGTCTTATATATAAATATCCTATAGTACCTAGCATGACCAAGAAAGATTCTAATATCCTTTTATTTTTGAGGTATAGGCAGTGTAGATATTACCTCAATCTTATTTGGGTATACTTGGATCCCCTTATTGGATGCAAATTATCCCAAGACTACCCCTTTTGTCATCATCGTGAAGCATTTTTCATGAATTAAGGATAGGTGATGATCTTGACATCTTTGTAGTACCTCCTCTAAGTTAGCAAGTGCTTCCTCATAGGTATTCCCATAGGTTGTAAATTCATCCATGTAAACCTACATGGAATCATGAGCAAAGTCCGAGAATATACTCAATATTACCCTTTGGAATGTGACAAGTTCATTGCATAGCCTAAATGACAAGATAGAGTAAGCATATGTACCCTAAGGGAAACTAAAAGTTGTCTTTTCTTGGTCCTCTAGAGCTATCTTAATCTGGATATATCCATTGAACCCATCTAAGAAGGAAAAGTAATGTTTCCTTGCTAATGAATCTAGCACTTGATCAATGAATGATAGGGGAAGTGATCACTTTTGGTTGTTACATTTAACTCACAATAATCAACACACACTCTCCATTTTCTCCCCTTCTTAGGTACAATTACTAATGGAGATACCCACTAACTATTAGAGATTGGATAAATGAACCCCACATCAAGTAACTTTTATAGTTCTTCCTTAACAATTTCATAAATAGCTGGGTTCATTCTTCTTTGAGGTTGCCTCACCGATTTCTAGCCATCATTGATGTGAATTCTATGCATGCACAGGTTTGGGTATATTCCTTTCCTATCATGGTAATCCCATGTAAATGCAACTATGTGTTCTTGAAGCATGCTCAATAGTGAAGATTGTTATACAATAGTCAATTGACTATTTATATTTAATGTCTTACCTAATGTAACCTCAACTGTTCGGGTTGATTTTTTAACAAAGGCAATATCAAGGTCTACTATGTTGGGACTACAATTATGTGGAAATAAGGTATAAAAATTTAAGAGATGGAATCAACTGTATTAGTAGGTATTATATTTTGTAGAGGGTCTTGAAAATATGTTAAAAAGTCATATTGTTGTGGGTCCCTACCATAGTTGTTTTGTATGATGTTTGTAAGTAGTTTATCTTCATTTTGGATTTCCAACATAGGAATATGTTCAATTTCATTAACGTTTATAATGATTATTGTGTTGAACACAATATAGTGTTGAGAGGGGGGTGAATCAAAATATATTAAAATTTAACCATTCCAATTTGTAGATTAAACATCACATCACATGAATTGAAAGAATAGAAAAAAAGAAAACATGCACCACACAAGGACACCGAGTTTTTTACATGGAAAACCCAATGAGGGAAAAACCATGGTGAGAGCTCACAATATATGAAGGTCACTACTTACAAAGATTACAATGTTGTTTAAGGCTCACTACCTATGGATTTGCAAACTAAGGTTTACAAACCTAGGGTAAGACACAAAGGACCTGATGAGACTCATCATCTCAGAGTAGGATACATGAAAATTATAATGAGAAATATGAATATGAACTACTATGAAGAAGCATCCAACATATGTTGATGTTGCAATTCATTTTTCGTACAATTAGCACTTCACACCAACTTCACACACTTCATCTTCAATATAATTCTTAGTCACAATTTGTTCACAAATGAATTTGACCTTATATATATCCTCCACAATAATTCAAAACCTTAATTAGGTCGACTCCAAGATAATCTTTAGAAGAACCATATGATATCACATTGGTCATCTCCAAACATGTAAAATATTTGAAAGAAAAATAGTTGTAGATACACATGGTATTACAATAACCAAACACATCATAACACATTCAAAAAAATGAGATTGATTAATTAGGATCTACTGCACATGAAAGAAACAATTCTGTTGGCCCAAATAATGACAACACCACCAAAACTGCCATATGTTCATCTCTACACCATCAATGAGAGATTGTAAAAACTATGTGGACCAAGATGTGAATAATTTAGTTCATGAAAAATATCTCCCCAGCCATTTCTTGAAGTGTCTGAACATCATATGCTAGAACAACTAAAGAAACCCACTGAATATACATGAACAAAGCATTCCAGATAAATTGAAGAAAACTGTCACTTAAAAGATGATTGATTGAAAAGCAGTGTGCATTTAACATTAATGATCATGTCTTTAAAAACACAAGGCCATCACTTCACTTATAGAGGAATGTGGAGCATTCTAATACACTTTCATCAACACTTTAGTCTGCCAAAGCATGGGCCAAAACACTGTCACTTATAACTTTGACAGTGTAAGGTGTAAAGAATTTAATTATTTAATATGACACCTTCACATCTTGACTAGATTACTTGTAAACCACAAGATAAAAACTTGGGCTGTAGAAGGATGTAGACCAAAATACTATGACTCTGCCTCGGAGTAAACACTGCAAATTCCCTAGCATAATTTTTTCAACTTATCTCAATATGTGGTACACCAAACAAGGATGATATCAATGTATTCATGTTGTAAACATATTAGAACATATGTTGCAACCTCTGCATCACACTCATGTCACTATTTTCCTCATACATTATTGCATACTCGCACTAACACATATCAATTATACAACAACTATCTTCAGAGTATATGCACACTTCAACATACACATTTGACATAAATGAAAACTCATATTGAGTTGACATAAATGACAACACATATTTCCAAAAATATCCCCCTTTGTCATTGATAGCAACACACCTATGCATCTCTCCCCATTTTACATCAAGGGCAAAGGGCATTATAACCTATTTATAACATCCCCCAAAAACAATGTATGAGCTCCCCCTGACTATACATACTCCCCTTGAGATGGATATGCATCAAAGATGATTCTATATGTCTTCAATAAAAACTAGAAAGATATTGCAAACATCTGCAAAACTATATAGATCAAAAACTTATTTTAGATCTACACTTTTGCAACTCCCTTAGATGGTAGAATTGCATTCTTATATATTACCTTAAGGTGTACCAAAGTTGCAACCTAATTTTATTTTGCTAAGACAAGAATAGGATTTTGACATTTAAATTTTATGCACAAATCCTCATATTCATCTATACAACTTGGAGCCTTAATCTTCAAAACGTTCTCTTCTTCTTCCACAAGCATCCCAAATAATGAAGCTAGACTTAAGTTGATTGCTTCCCTCAATTGACCAATTTTTTTCTTTAGTTGATCTCTTTGATCACAAAGTAGAGACATCTACACATGAAGATTTTCCAATTGAGCTCTAGTGGATACATCCTTATCTTTTGATACAACATACATCTCATCCATTTGAGTGATTTGTGACTCAATGGAGACAATCTCATCCTTGATACTCTTGGTAGAAATAAGCCATTTCAAATAAAATTGATAGTGTATTGACTTCATCAACACAATTCTTAAGAATCTCTACGTTTTCCTATAATTTATTGTGTGCATTAGCACATCTATCAGATGCCTTACCCAATCTTTTATCAGTTATCTTTCTTAAAGTCTCTTGCTCTGCCTTTTTCTCAATGTGTGAAGAATGATCCTTAAGAGAATTCATTAAAAGCTTCAATTTTTGTTTTAGAGGAAAAGAGGAATATATGTTTACCTCTAGAAAATTCTTGAATTATCTTTACAACATCATCTATTATTTAGTCTTCTTCAGCTATTCTTGCAAAATTTCTTTTCTTGTTGAAGCATGCAAGATATCAACAAGTTATAATTTATGGAGGGGAGAAATATTTGATAGATCTACTTGACCTTCTTGAGTGGGGATTTGTAGAATTTTAGGTGCTACCATAGGTTGGGACTACATCTATAAAGATAAAAGGTCCTTAAACAAATCTGAAGATGAGGAACTTTGACCTTTATCTTTAGAAGCATCTTACTTCTCAACTATTTTTACTTCAACATCCTGAACTTTATTAGGATTAAATTTTCTTATCTACTCACTGTTTCTTGAATTCTCTAGAGGAGTAATATTATGCTTTGGAGGAGGGACACCAATTTTGCCTTGAATTTATGTACCACGTGCACTTGTATTCACCAAAGGAGCAATTTTCTCACATTTTTTACAACACCATCAGTCATATTTCCCTATGTAAGAGAGGGGGACCAACCACTACAAGTCCCTAGGTCACGAAAGCCCAAGAGTAGTATGGATTCCATAACTTATCTCAATTTAAAAGGAAGCTAGGATAGACGAGATCAAAATGATGAGGACTATAAGGTCCTTCGATCACTTTGCAAACCTGAAATTTGAAAGGGTACTAAGCGAGTTGGTCTTTAGAGTTGATTATGTGCCTCAAACAACTCTCTGGCGGAGGACATAAGTGTGGTTCTAGGACAAAAATGTGACACACTGGCATCTCATAGGTGCGTTGGCATCTGTAAGACCAGAAAACTAGAGAGACAAGATTTAACTTCTAAAAGACGGACTAATGACCTAGTTTAGGAACTTCTAAATGTGTAGAATGAGATTAAGAATTATGAAATAGAAAGATGAAGGTGATCAAGAAGGTAGATTAACAAAAGGGTGATAAAGATGATCTCGCACAATAATCTTTTCACTAGCTTTCTCCAAGATCTCTCCACCTACACACAAAAAAGAGGGAAAATGTTGGGGGGCTATATAGGGGTCTACCTCAGTCAGACCCCCATTTTGGTGTTTCCACCTCCACGGACAACCAAGATTGCAATGATAGAAATAATATGATAAAGAAGAGAATACAAGCTAAGAATACAAAAGACACTACAAAACAGTACATTCTTATTCAACCAAATGATAGAGAAGATGAGAGGAGCTTACCACCTCCGTCCAAAGCACTCAAGGCTAGTGGAGGAGAAAGATGAGAGGAACTCAAGCCTCTGTTGGAATGGATTTGTCCTACACTTGCACTATTAAAGTGATGGAATGGTAGATTGTTGCTATGAAGTGTGAAGTGCTATTACAAAGCTTGAAGTGAATGCTCAAAGTTTGGAGAAATTGTAGGCTTCAATCAAAGATCTTGCAAAACTTGAAGATTGATGAATCCCATGAGAATATCAAGGGAGAATGAAAGAAAATGACCATATTTGGGTCGGCCAACTGAAGAAAGGCATTACACTTTGAATCCCAATAGGAATTGTAATGTTTCTATAGACTCCAACCATAGGAATCTGCCAGGGATGTAAGCGCATCACACAAATGTCTGTGCGCCACGTGGGCGTCCCCAACAAAAATGTCTCAACCAACACACAAACAAGGCACCAAGTGTGATGTGAACAATAGGCTTATGTGGAATTAAGCCTCTGAGTTTGGTTTTCTAAAGTGTAAAGGGGTGAAAGGGGAATTTTCATTAGGGGTGAAAATTTGTGCCTATATGTTTTACCCCCACTTTAGCGAGCACAAATACTGATGAGTGCTTCGGTAAAGTAGAGTAGTAAGGTTAGAGATGTATAACTATATCGATGAGGAAGCAGATCACGATCTAGCAAACTCAAAAGTGCAGGAAAGGACTTCATAACTCCACATAACTATGAAGCTGAAGAACGAAAGTTCCTTACAGGCTCACGGTCCTACAAGGGAGGTATCCTTCAAGAGCTATCACTTGAAGGAAACTGGGAAGAGCACCTTATAGAACCACAAACATGCAAGGGAGGTATCCCCCAAGAAATCTCACATGAGGGAGACCGAGTAGAGGGGACTTCATAGAGTTAAGGAAGATGACATGTTTACCCATAGATAAAACACATTAGGAAGTGACCGCACAGGCCAGTGAACAGACAGTCACATAGACCATCACTAAGCTGGAAGAATTTCAAAGGGGTCCCTCAAGAACCCTTCAAAAGGAAGAGGGGTCCAATCAAGGGATGCATTGTTTGAAAGGTAAGGTCTAGTCGGGTTGCTAAGGATGTGGAGTAGGTCTAGTCAGGTTGCTCCTGGAATAGACACAAAGGTGTGAAATTGGTCTAGTCGAGCTGCCACCGAGCTAGACATCATAAAACTCGTCAGAGATAATAATGTATAAACCTAAAATTGGTCTGGAGAATCTGATTAATTAAATACAATTTATTTGATTAATTATCCTAAATTCCTCTACTATTGAATAAATAGAAATATTTATTTATATAGTTCATGTTTAAATTCACATTTAAATTCTTCTAATTCTTCTATTATCTCATCTTAATTAAATAAACAAAATTAAATACTTTGTTTGATTTAATTATCATTTCCTCTATTTCATTCTATCACATCAATCTTAAATTAATTAAATAAAGATCAAACACTTTAGGGTAAGTGCACCAATTTGTGACACAATTTTGGCTCTTAAGATGCCACTTTTTTCTGAAATCAACAAAATATGATTTGCATGAGAAAATGAAGATAGTTACGCTCAAAATTTCAAGATGCGACAAGAACAAAAGTTGAACTGCTATGAGTCTAATTTCTAAGCTACTATTTTTTTTTGAAATTAATGAAGATTAAGGGTCTCAAAAAGGGGGAGGGGCCCAAAATAGGTCCTATTTTTATCAAAAACAATAGCAAAGCGCTTGAGGGATCCCCCCTTTTTGATTAACGTTTTTTTAGAATTTCAAAAATCCCAATAGTGAGAAATTAGCTAACACCATGTAGTTTATCCTCCTTTTTTCAGATTATTTTTTTAATGAATATATAATATTTTATGAATTTTCAAAGTGGACAGATCCTGAAAAGCTGAAATTTGAGCTGCTCCCCCCCCCCCACAATTTTTTTGCAAACTAATCGAAAATTGATTTTTTTTTCATCATGTGTAGAATGAAGTCTAGTTTCAAAAAATGTAATTTGTTTCACGTTCTGATGAATGTGTAAAAGTCTATCCTAAACCTAGCACATGTTGGTTTTTGACCAAAAACAAAGGCACTTACAATAGAAGCCATGGATCAAAACCTTAACTAAATCAAAATGAAAAAATAATTATATATTTAGATAGCTAAGAGAGAGGTTAACGCTATCACGTTTTTTTTATAAACTTGCATTGAAAGATGTGCAAATGAGATGGGGAGCATGGACGAAAATATGAGAAAATTTGGCAAATCATATTAATTAACACATCTAAAGCAAGCCATTTGGCGAGCGCCAAATGACTCATCACATTTGGCGTGCGCCAAATTTGATGGGTTATTTGGAAAGTGTCAAATGGCTTGCTTTGCACAAAACTAAAATTTCCCCTCTTTGGTGAACAACTTTGATAATGCTTAGAGTGCACAATTTATGATCGTAGATGGATAGTCAAGGTTTTACCTTTCATACCTTCTCTAACTCGTTACCACTATTGGATAACTCTTTATCCCTCTGAAGTCTCTATCTCTCAGGTCTAAATCCCTCCCACCCAACCTAGACTACTCTCTCAGTCCAATTCCCTCTCTCAGGTCTCCTTCCCTTCCACATAGGTACCTAAATAAATCTATCACTCCAACCCCCTTTCTCACTCTCCCTCTTTGGTCTTTTTATCTCTCTCACTACATCTCCCTCTCTTAGGTTGTTATCTTTCTCTCTTTGTCTATCTCTCTCTCAAGTCTCTCCCTCCTACCCCCTCTCCCTCTCTTCGGTCTGTCACTCAGTCACTCCCTCTATCTCTCTCTCATTCCCTCTCTCTCCTCCTCTATCTCTCCTCTCTCTCACTCTCTCTGGAGTATCTCC
>CM021101.1:147938924-147994769 GCA_007115665.2 Sequoiadendron giganteum | reverse complement strand
AAAGAATCACAAAAAACTGAAAAACGAATAAAAGTAGTTCAAGAATTAGTCACAAAGAGATCAAACATAATAATCTTCTACAATAAAATTTTACTCCAACTCCTTCTCTTCAAAGGGGTATTTTAAAAATAAGGCAAGGCCAACTTGTAGCTACTACAAGAAGCTTGGTCATTAGGAACATTCTTGTCATAAAAAGTAGATCGATGAGTTAAAGAATCTTCTTAGAAAGAAAAACATTAATCTGCCTTCTTCTGTTGCTCAACAATCCTTTACTCCTTCAAAATTAGGTAAATGGAAGGCACATTCACTTGTTTCTATTACTAATCCTTCAAAAGAGTGGATTCTTGACTCAGGTGCATCACATCACATGGTTTCTATTAAAGAACAATTTTCTTTGTTGGAGCCTTGTTTTGTGCCCCACATTCTCATCACGGTTTACTCTCTAGTGGATGTAATTGGGAAGGGTTAAATTGATACTAAAAATGGTACATTTGAGGATGTCCTATGCATGCCTGATCTATCAGCCAACCTTCTCTCTATCTACCAAATCACTCAGAATGGTAGAAAAGTTGAATCCACTCCAGATTTTGTTAGCATTTGGAATCTTGAAGATAATGCACTCCTTGCAGTTGGTAAGGCCAATCATGAGTCTCGCTTGTATGATTTCTCTCATTTTGTACTTGATTCACATTTCGCCGCATTGCTCACCCATTCAAATTTTTATGAGAAAACTATGGCATGAACGGTTTGGCCATCTCAACTACCGCTATCTTCAACAACTCAACATATAGAATATGGTAACGTTTTTTCCACAAATCAATTTTTCTAATGGTGCATGTTCAAGTTGTGTCTTGGGAAAACATCCTAAGGAAAATTTTGACAAAGGGAAGGCTTGGAGGGCTTAAGAAGTCCTTGAATTGGTTCATAGTGACTTGGTAGTTCCTTTTCCATCCTTATCTTCAATAAGGCTCTTTATTTTCTCACCTTCATTGATGACTATTCCCGATACACGTGTCTTCTTTCTTCAAAAAAAATGAGAGGTCTTTGATAGATTTCAAGAGTTTAAGGCTCATGCTGGAAAACAATTTGGAAAGTGTGTCAAATTTCACCACACTGATAATAGCAAAGAATATGTGAACCCTTAATTTGAGAAATTCTATACTCTTACAAGGATTGATCTTCAACATACTGTTGCCTACACACCACAACACAATAGTGTATTTGAGAGGAAAAATAGGTCCCTAAAAGAGATGGTAGGTTGTGCATGATCCACAGTCGCTCCCTTGCACCTACATATTGGAAAAAAGATATCAACTGTGCTAGTCACATTTAGAACAAAGTTCCACATAAGAAATTAAAGGGCATAATTCCCTTCAAATCTTGGTCTAGTAGGGAACCTATTGTGGGGCACTTTAGAGTTTTTGTCTCCCCATCTTGGGGACATATTCCTTAAGAGAAGCGCAAGGCCTTGGAAACTCAAAGTTGGCCTTGCATCTTTGTTGGTTACCATGATGGTGTCAAAGGATATCAGCTAATAGATTGTACAACACATGATCTCTTCATTGAGCGTAGTGTGCATTTTGAGAAAATATCCTCTAGCTCATCCTCCACTATTCCTTCCTCCATAGTGGATTTAGAGGATTATGATATTAAGGATTTTCCTCCAACTTCCTCTAGTCATCGAGTTGATCATGAGATTTCATCTTCCTCTTCAAAGAGTTCAGAATCTCCTCTTCCATCCCCTACCATGCCTCATTGGGATCATCAAACACTTGAGTTTGGAGGAAATCTTATTAGGGATCCTTCAAATACAAGGAGGACTCGGTCACAACATGATGAAATTCGACATTCCTACATCACCACAACTTCAGATCCACAATCCTTTCATGAAGCTTTTGGTATTGCTAAGTGGGATTTCGTAATGGAGGAAGAGTATAAATCTTTAATGAAAAATAAAACATGGTATCTTGTTCCACTTCCTAAGGGAAGAAAGCTCGTTCGGTGTAAGTGGATCTATCAAACCAAATTTGTAGCAGATGGCTTAGTTGACAAGTATAAAGAACGACTTGTGGCCAAAGGTTTCTCTCAAGTACTAGGTATTAAATACACTAAGACCTTTGCCCTTGTTGCCAAAATGAGCTCCATTTGCTTACTACTCGCTAGTTCTACAACTCATGGTTGGGTTGTACATAAAATTGATGTGAAGAGTGCATTTCTTCATGAAGATCTACACGAATAAATTTACATGGAGCATCCACAAGGATTCATTCAAGATTCTTCAATGGTTTACAAACTAAGGAAGTCTCTTTATGGCCTCAAACAAACTCCACAAGATTGGTATGCAAAATAGACTCCTTTCTTCTCTCCATTGGGTTCTCCAGAAGCCACTTAGATCCAAAGGTCTACATCTTGCAGTTAGCATTATTTTGTGCTTCATGAACCCACATCAGCTTTATTGGAAAGCTACCAAACACATCTTGCACTATATCCAGGGAACTCATCAACATGGGATTCATTATGCAACATGCATACGTTTAGACTTACTTGGATACATAGATTCTAATTGGGCTAGTGATATTGATGATTGCAAGTCCACATCTGGCTACAGTTTTCACTATGGTTTTGGTCCCATTTTTTGGCAAAGCAAGAAGCATTATGCCATTACATTTTCTTCAGATGAGGTTGAGTATCAAGGAGCTGTCAATGTTGCCACTAAGGCTATTTGGCTTCAGAATATCCTCACTAAACTTGGAATCACCTTTTAGAATCCATCAGTCATCTATTGTAAGAACTAGAGTGCCATCCAAATATTGAAGAACTCAGTCCATCATCAACGAACCAAACACATTGAGATCCATATGCATTTTCTCTGGGAGTTGTATCAAGAGTAGGTCATTGATTTATGATAGTGTCCTATAGTAGATCAAGTTGCAAATATATTCACCAAACCCTTCATTGAGAGCAAGCATGTTCATCTTTGGTCTCTCTTGGGGGTGAGGCAAATCACTTATGGGGGGATTACTTAGACTTTCATTCACCCTCTCATGGGAAGAAATTTTTTCCCACTAGGTTTTCTCCTTTTTTATCATTGAGAGATTATTATGTACATGGGTACCTCATCAAGCCTACTATTTGGGACCCATATTTTAATCTTTGCATTGTATACTTCTCCCTAAGTTTTGTGAACATAAAATTCACAAGCTCCCTTCAGGTGAGTTTATTTTTCTTAAGTACCGACCGCACTCTCCTTTGAAAAAAGAAATATTAGGCTCCTTTCACAAGAAGCTTATGCGAATGTTGCCACTTGCCAACCAAATGCTCGTTGCAAGATTTCTTTCTCTCACTTTTCAAAATCTTGCACCATGCTTCCACGTGTTAGTCATACACAATTTTTTGTGCCTCTTTGCATTGCTCTCCTTTTGGGCCCCAACCACATGCCATGTAGCATCGATCCGCGCACAAATCTTGGTAGCCCCAACCTTCAACGTAGTATATTTGGAGACCTCCACGTGTCTTCACAGTGCAATTTTTTCATCGCCTAAGGGGAAGGATGAATTTCATCCCTGACCGCTCTCCACGTAATCTTCTAGAGACTGCATCACAAAGGAAAGCTGAAGCAAGCTACAACCTATCACCAGCTACCATGTTCTGTAACTACCACCATGAGTGAATTGCACGTGTCAACGGTTTGATCTATTGGGACCACTACCATCATTTGTAGGTGATGCATCTGGCTCTTGGACGTCCTCATTCATGGCTCAAATATTTTCGGTTGCAATTGCAAAGGGAAAAACATTGCAAATGCATCATTGCTTATGATCGGGGAATCTTTCCTGTTACTAGCTCATCGAGATGGGTTTTCACTATAAATACTAATTCTTGTTTCGAAGGAGTTTGTATTTTGATAGAAGAACTGGTAGAAGAACCATGACTTTCATTTCTTTATTAGATTATTGTAAATAACTCACAGACTGTGCCATTGTTCGACCTCTCTATTTTCTTGGATATTAGATAAGTTTTACTATGCCAATATTGTACTAGATGCCTCATTTATAGAATTCTATAAATTTAATAAACATTTGTTTGTTTAGATCATGTCTTTGAATCTTCTTTCTAGTAAATGCATATGAAAGTTATTTTATGTCATCTAGTGAATCATTCAGGCTTCTATCTTTATTTTGTAATTCTAGAACACAACAAATTACCAAAACAAACCCTTAAAATTGTATCCACATAATAGATTTACCATGCCTTACATCTAAATATTGGTGCATCACCTTAGCTAGATATTTTATTTTATATGTTCTTCCTTTTCCCATTCAAAATCCCAGTTATAGAAAAAACCAACTTCTTTAAAATCCATAAGTCACTCAGTTTGGTGCAATAGGTCCCCCCTAAAACTAAATTTCCCACAAAGGGTTGTTACCTTGCTAATTTTTGGCATCAAACATTTTTTTTCCTAGCACAACCGATGGGACCCTTAAAAATACCAAATCAAAAGGGTGTGTAATTCATTGGCCCATTACTAGGCCGCATACCACAAATAAACTTGGCTTGTTAGTATCCCTGCTGGTAATAGCGCATTCCTAAACTTTCCTAGAAGGATCATCGGATCCCAACCATAATGTTGATTGCAAACCAAAATTATGTGACTTGGGACATCGAAAGTCCCCTTGTTTCCTAGTAGCACCTATTGTATGGGCCCCTATCCCGTTCTCTACTCTTAAAGCTATTCCAAATTTTACCAGAGATGGCTCAAGAACACAATCCAAACATTTCCAAGATGTCACGGATGTGTGTCTAGTGCACGGAGTAACAAATGAAAACATAGCATTGAGATTGCTTGCAACTTCTTTTAGAGGAAGAGCGCTAGATTGGTATTGCACTCTGCTAGCCAATACTATCAGTACTTGGAATGAGCTTGGGGATGTCTTTTATGAAAGATTTTCTAATGACGAACATAGGACTTCGCTATATCACCAAATATCAACAATAAAGTGGGCCCCATCTGAAGCCATGATAGATTTCAACGCCCAATTCCATACAACCTGGTAGAGAATCCATAATGCCATCCGACTATCATCTAAGCTAGCATTTTTGTCTTACTTAAATCCCATCAACGCCAAAATTTCCATGATGATTCAATCGCTTGGAAAAACCACATTACCAGATGCTTACAAGATAGCGGTGAAGGCAGAGAACAATCTGATCAATGCCAAAAAATTTCTACCTTGACCCATTATGTTGATATTCCCTAAAGTATCAGCTTCTAATCAGAAGATGCCATCTACTAGCACAGCCACGCCGTTGTCTTCTATGTACACATATCCAAGTGTGCCAAAAAATGTTGCTTCTACATCTGGTGCTCTGAAGGATGAGATGAGTGAACTAAAAGAAATGTTGGAGAACTTAAAAAATGAAGTGACTAGTATCAAGCGCAACTAGGCTGCTCCTCAGAGACCAACCTATCAAAGTTATCAAAATGGCATACCTTCCTACCAACATAACCAATATCAAGGAGGCATGTGCACAACTCCACTAACTCAGCAAAATAGCCAAATAGTACCGGTTCTGACTCTGCTAGGAACCACTTAGACAAGTACAAGCAGAGAGTTGATAGCAGAACAAAACAATCTGACTAAAGATTTCAATCTCTGGTGTTGTATACATCTAAAAATGGTCACAATTAATCAAGCCTGTTAATTAATTAAATATGAATTATTTAATTAATATTCTTAAGTCGTCTACATATAAATAAATTTAATTATTTATTTATATCGTTCACCTTTCTAATTTCTTCTAACTTAATTAAATATATAATTTTATTTAATTATTACTATCTTCCTCTTAATTAATTAAATGAATGTCATAATTTATTTATTTAATTATCATACTATTCTAAGTTTGAATGTTTAAATTCAAATAATGGAATATTCCTCAAAACTCATCCTTCACTCCATATTTAAATTTAATATTGTTAACACTTTTTGCCTCACCTCTCACAATTAAATATTGTAAATATTTAATTACACATCTTTTTCACCCCTCACATAATTAAATATTAATTATTTGATTATGGAAGATTCTAAAATCCAAGTCACATGAAATTAAATAAATTTATTTATTTAATTGAGAATTATTCTCAACTTTCAACCAATTTCCATAAATGAAATGACAAATGACAATTTGTCTCCATTTTTGAATGGGGATGGTTTTGTGGGTTGAAAACATTCTTCCATATTTCTCTCAACCTTTCATCTTTCTCTCAACCTCCAGAATCTCTCACCATTCATCTTGACAAGTTTGAATTTTGACTGTTGATCTTTGGCAACTAGATTCTTGCCTCCAAAAATCTATAAATACAACCCTCTTGTGAGTTGAAAAAGATCCTAGATTTTGTGAATTTAGCGTGAGGATTATAGTTGCATTTTATCCAGCATTGAGAAATCTATTTTCTTAAGCATAGCATCTTAGTTTCATATCATAGCTTCAATCATTTAGAAATGGACATGCATATTGTATAAACTTATTCTCCTAAGTTGTCATTCTGCCAAAACTACTGCATACACCAACTAAGAGCCAGCAACCTACAACAGATCCTTGGAGATAGAGGATAATGGAATGCTTTTGAAGGAGCTTCTGTTAGAGTTTGTTTTACTTTTAATTAGTTTCCTTTGATTTAATGTTTCATTGGTTTGTTAGTTTTTATTATTAGTTGATCCACACATTCTCACACACATTTTTGATGCCCAATGTGGGGCCTTGCCCCGTTTTTAATATTTTTATTGCATATTTTCTTATAGGTGATGAACTGGAACAATGGTTTAGCGCATACGAGTTGCAGATTAGCACATACGAGCTCTGTTTTAGCGCATGCGAGGACTACTTTAACGCATATGCTAAAAACTTTAGTGTATTTACTAGTTCTTTTAGTGCATTGGATGATTATTTTAGCGCATCCTTGTTTTCTAATTTAGCTCATTCGTTAACTGTTTTAGTGCATTTACCAATTCTTTTAGCGCATATAGGGGGTGTAAACAAAATAATCCTGATTTTGACACCATCTACAGACAAAGATTTTTCTTTTCTATTTTAAAGTAAAATGAAGAAATCCTAGGATAAACACTTAAACATGAAATTAACCAATCCTAGGGTAGTCACCAAATGTTATTTTTACTTGGTTAAAATGAATCCAATATTTTTTGTGAAGCAACATCTTCACTCAGTGTTGAAAATTTTCATTTGAATTTAAAATTGAACCATTTGTTTGTTGTGATTGTTGGGTAATAGGTTTATGCTCTGCCCTTCACTAGGTGACCAAAACACCAGACTTACCCTTTTCATTTTATGCATTTCATCTTTTATTAAAACCTTTAGAAGGCCTGCCATGGTGGAAAAAAGTACTCATCCTACAGGAACGACTTAAGTGGGAACAACCAAAGCCAGGTTTTCTAACCCACTCTAATCAAAAGTGAACTTTGGGGAAACCCATATTCAATGGAAGTGAGCAAGATAACCATCCCCAAAATATTTGTTTAAGATTGGGAGCTCTCCTAAGGGAGTTCATCTATTTCCACGCCAAATGGATACCCTTACTACAAACCATAGTGTAGAAAGCCAACCGTGTCAGTATCCAAACATCATATTAATCACAGTGCAAGGGGAGGGAAGAATATGCCCCCAAGACACTCACCATATAATTGCCACGGATTGTTTACTTAGGGGATCAAGAAATCTAACCTTGAGTATGCACCTGGAAAAGAAAAAAAAATAGGTACCCTTTAGAGGGTGACAGGGCTGTGTGAGTCGACAAAATTTTAAGATGTGGCCTATGATTCCTATGATGACATTTTTGACAAATAAGAGTGAGTCTATTTGAAGTGCTTATCTTGTTCAATACCTGTGAAAATATCAAGAAAATACACTCTTTGTTTAGATTTTAGGATTTGCAAACAACTTCTTTCCACTATATGTCATGTTTTTCTAAATTTAAAATAGATAAAGACCATCCAAAACATCAAATTATCAAAATATGTCTATTCAATGCAGTAATTGGATAGTTTAGCACATTTTTTCTCTGTTTTATCACATTTGTGCTTTGTTTCAGTGCATTCATGGTCTATTTTAGCGCATCTGTGCTCTGTTTCAACGCATTCATGCTCCATTTTAGCACATACGTGCTTTATTTTAGCGCATATGTGCTCTATTTTAGCGCATACGTGCAATAGTCTAGTGCATAGCTTGGGTCTTTTAGCGTATCTCTTGACTATTTTAGTGCACATGTATTCTAAACCTAGGTAATTTTGTAAACCCCAAAAATCTTCCATTCAGTCTAGTCTTTTTCTATGCTCAGGGGCTAGAAGTCTGCAAATTTTTCCAAGAAGTCCCTAGAGAAGAAGATTAGGAAGCCAAATAAGTCTCCCAGTTATAAGAAGCTATTGAAAAGGAGGAAATTTTTATACCAAAGTCAAAAAATTTCTTGAACACAAAAGTTTTATTCACCGATATCACAACTTTGTTAGAGGTTTTACTGACGATTTTTCCTTAGATCCATTATATTCACAAGATTTATTTCAAAGAAGAGTTCTTTCTCAAAGGCATAATCACAGTAAGCCTATTCATTCCTCTTTCATCCCCCAACAAAAAAAATTGTATTCTACTCATCCCAATCAAGTTCTGCGATAGAGAGCTTAAGAACATTAGGCATTTATCAAAAATTCTTATTTTTACAAAACTACGATCAAACCTCATAAAGTGCAACATCATCTTTATTTTTGATTTTTAGTTTTATTCCCACCAACATGATTATCATCCTTTCAATCAGGGAATCATGAGCTAAATATTAGAAATTTCATTAAGTCATATCAATAGAATCTTCATTCTATTTTGACTTGGATATCCATCAAAATTGCACTACTTAATTTTTTTTATCAAAGTTAGTGGAAATTTGGCAAAAATCTTATGCCTGTTGTCACAAGATCTCAAAAGAACATAAAAGGAGACAAGAGGGAAAGTACATTAAGCAATATGGGTGTTAAAAACAATCATGGTGATAAGGAGGAAAATCCTTTTCATAGACTTCGCACTGGGAATAATCCTAATAATGATGAGATAACAAAAGAAATGCTTCAAGAAGCAGAACAAGATCCTTAATTCCATACTCTCATGGATAGAGTTTTGGAAAAAAACAAGGAAATATATTTCCTTTCATTAGCTAATCAAGGAGCTAAGCTACCTTCTGATTTTGACACATTAGGGATTAGAGAGGATCCTGAAGCCCCCCTTAATGATTTTAGTGCTCTTACTCAAAAGATAAAAGAATTACAAGGGAAAATAAAGGAAATACAAGGGGTACAACAAATAAGTACGTATTGGAAGATATCTTCCCATATCCATTTGATAGGAGCCTTATCATGATTCCTTTTCCAAAACATTGTGAGATCCCAAAGTTTGATAAATATAATGGGAAAACGGATCCCATTGACCACTAGAGAGATTTCTGAAACATGAGCTTAAATTTGCTCATGAGGATACCTACTTAATGTTATTATTTCCACAAAGTCTAGGTGGACAATCCATGGAGTGGTTTTCCAAGATTAATCCCCCCACCAGAACATTTGAGGAGTTAATAAATAAGTTCATATCGAAATACTCCTATAATATACAACACTAGATAACCATCCTTGATTTATGTAAGGTAAACCAAAAGATTGGGGAACCTTTCACAACATTCTTACAAATGTGGAGAAGGTTGTTTGCCAAATATTCCCATCTTGTTCTTGAGAAGGAAAAGATGGAAATCTTTATCAACGACCTGAATCGAGAGATGAGTTATTGGATAAATCTTCATCGTTCTCAAACATTTGAAAATTTGATTGAGAATGCGATCGCCATTGAAGGAGCCTTGGTCAAGTGGGGAGTTTTAAAGCTTGATAAAGAAATTCCAAATTCAAACAACAACAACAACAACAAAAACAATAGCAACAACAACGACAAGTCATGATTTTGGACTCAAAATAAAAATGTTGTGAATGATGGGGTGGTAGATGCTAACAACATGAATGTAAAGGCCACCATTCTCAATGTATTAGGGGTTCAAAGTAGCAATAATTCTAACCAAGGAAATGTGACCAAAAATTTCGGTAATAATCTTGGCAATAATCAAAATTCATATGTTCCCAGATCTAATTTTTTCTCGAATTGATGGAGTTTTACTCCCTTGGCCCATTCTTCAGAATCCATTCTTAAAGAACTATTGAATCATAACGCTATTACATTGCCACCAAAAAGAGATTATGAGCCTTGAGTTAAACCACCATCGTGGACTGGCTCACACTTTTGCGATTATCATAGATGGAAAGGTCATAAGACAAATGATTGCCAAGGATGAAAGAATCTCATTCGGGATTTGATTCATAACCGTACCATAATAGTTGAGGGACATAATTCCAATGATGATCATCAGGCATTCAAGGATCCTCTCCCTAATTATCAGAAAGGGGAATTTTTGGGTGACAAAGGAAAGAATGTGAATCATGTCTATGAAACCATTATCAATCATATTTATACTGACGATCAACAAATCAATGCTATTAGAATCAAAGGAAAGAAATAATATTGAGAGGTCAATGCTACAACAAGGGTACAGGCCAAAACCATTGTAAAAAGAAGTTCTTCTAAGGTAGAAATTCCCCCTCCAAGTCAATACAATTTGGTCGATCAACTATGAAAAACATCGGCCCAAATTTCAATCTTGGAGCTCCTCAAAATATCACCAACACATAAGGACATTCTGGAAAAGGCACTCAATGACACAACTGTGTCTCCTAATCTGGATATCAATAAATTTCAAGCCATGGTGGGAAATTTTTCCTCACCCAAATGTTTATCCTTTACTGAAAAGGATGACTCATCTATGACCCATCCCCATAATTCATCGCTTTATCGAGAGGTCATGGTCCATTAAGCCCGAATTAGATGTATCCTAATAGATGGGGGAGCCAGATTAAACATTTGTACTTTAAAATTGGTCCTTGCTTTTGGTTATTCAAAAGAATCTATAGATGCACAAAGGAAAATTACAATCAAAACATACGATGATGAGGAAAGAGCTTTCAAAGGCCTCATCATGTTACCAATCAGAGTGGGACCTGTTGTGAAGAATAGATTTTTTCAGGTTCTGGATCAAGATCTATCCTATAACATACTCTTGGGTCACCCATGGATCCATGAGATGCAAGTAGTTTCGTCTACTTATCATCAATGCTTTAAGCTTCCATATGTTGGACATGAAGTAACAATACCAATAGAACACATTAGCAATTAGAATTTCTCTAACCTTAGAGCAACTCAAGACACATTTGTCCCACATAATAGAGAGGATTTGGCTATTTCTACTTCTAAACACAGTGAAAAAGCAAGGGAAATGATATGTAATTTTGGCACCAAGCTAAAATTCAAAGATGATGAGGTGGGAGAATATTCTTGATGTCTCTCTAACCTAACCATGTCTCCAAGATCCCATGGTTAGCCATGAACATCCATACAATAGGCTACAACAATTTCCAAATCAAGCACACCAACTTCAGTTCCCATCACCAAGTTTGATGGAAGATTTATCAAGGCAGATACTCAAGAAAATGAAATGGAAGATAGAGCTATCCTTGATTGGCTCTATAAAGATGAATATGAATCAATACAACATGTCAAATTACCCACAGAGGAATATGGAAAGGGTTATACAATAATGCAAAAAATGGGTTGTGAAGGGAATGGCCCTCTAGGCAAAAGAAAAGAGGGTATTGTTGAACCTATCCGACTAAAAACAATGCACCCAAAAGATAAAACTAGGCTAGGATATGGTGAAGATACAAAGGAAGAAGTAGTACAAAGAGAATCCAATGAGGAATTAGCCGAAACAATTCTTAGGATACAAGAAAGCAATTCTGACATTGACTCCAATGAGTATGAATGGGACACCATTTTTGATGATATATTGTGGAAGGATAAATAGGTAGATGTTGTACAAAAATATACACCCACATTCACACAAGGGGAAAGGTCAAGGCCTTCGCTTGACTATGTTATAATAAGTGATCATGACTCAAGTGAGGACAATTCAATTCAAAGCAAGACAAATCATCAACAAGAGGATACCATCGTAGATCTTCCCCATAACGAAAATGATGATAGCATCATGAAATTAACGACCAGTGACCTTACCCAACCCGATGATCCATTTCCCTTGGTCCATCCCGAACTCATTGATTGGGAACAAATTGCACCAATCGATATCCCAAATTTTCCTCGTGACATAACCATTGTAAAATTTCTTTGTTCATCCAAACCAGAAATGGGTTCCACCAGTGAATCACAGGATCAAAATCTCAGACAAGAAAGTGCCAAGTTTCTCAGCTACAAAATTAACAACATAAAAAAAATATCTAATGGTGAAAACCTAACAAAGGTAGTATTAGATCATGAAAAGAGAAAAATAAAAAGTGTATCTGATGGTGAAAATTTTTTAAAGGCACTAGAATATGGGAAACTTGACACTCTCCCTAAGCACTATCAGGAAAGGTCTTCTATTTTAATAGAACCAACATCAGCGATCAATTTAGGTACTGTGGAACAGCCCAAAGTCTTGCAACTTGTAGCATCACTAACATAAGAGGAGATCCCAGGATTCACAAAATTTATCAAGAATAATCAAATCAACTTTGCATGGTCATTTGCAAATATGTGTGGATTGGATCTAGATCTCATCATGCATCATTTATCCATCATGCCAGGGGCAAAACCTATGAAGCAGAAACTCAGAAAAATGCATCCACATGTCGAATTATTAGTCAAAGAGGAGTTAAAGAAGTTGTTAGATGTTGGATTTATTCGATCTATAGACTATGCAAAATGGATCTCTAATATCATGCCCATATGAAAGCCAGATGGAAGAATCAAAATTTGCACAAATTTCAGGGATTTAAATAAGGCATGTCCTAAAGATGATTTCCCTCTACCAAACATAGATATGATTGTGGATTTGACTATTGAACATGATATGTATTCACTAATGGATGGATTTTTGGGATACAAACAGATAATGATTGGCCTAAAGATCAGGATAAAAAAACATTCACATGTCCTTGGGGTACCTATTGTTGGAATGTAATACCGTTTGGACTCAAGAAAGCCAAAGCTACTTATCAATGGGCAATGACTACCATTTTTCATGATATGATGCACAAATTCATGGAGGATTACGTCGATAATATTTTAGCCAAATCAAACACAAGAGAAGGACATTTAGATATCTTATCTAAAATTTTTGATAGAATGGAAAAATTCAAAGTTAGACTAAATCCCAAGAAATGTGTCTTTGGGGTGAAATATGGAAAGCTTCTAGGTTATATTGTGTCAGAAAAGGGAATTGAGGTGGATCCAGAAAAGGTACAAGCAATACTCTATATGCCACCACCAAGGAACATCAATCAACTACGCTCTTTACAAGGACGGTTGCAGTCCATCAGGAGATTAATTGTGCTACTGGTAGATAAGAGTTTACCATTCACTCATCTCTTACATAATAATGTTCCATTTATATGGGAGGACAGGTGTGAAGTAGTGTTTGATCAAATAAAACATTATCTAATGAGTCCACCAGTGTTGATTCCACCTGTGTAAGGTGAGCCGCTCATATTGTATATTTTTGCCATAGAAGTATCCTTAGGAGCATTATTGGCACAAGAAGACAAAATAGGAAAAGAATGGGAAATATATTACATCAATAGAACATTGACGAGCCATGAACTAAATTACACCTTCATTAAAAAATCTTGCTTGGTAGTAGTGTTTACTTCTCAAAAGTTACGACACTATATGTTAGCTCATACAATAAAGCTTGTGGCTAAGATTGATCCTTTAAAATATCTTCTAAGTAAGGCAACCTTAACTAGTAGATTGGCTAAATGGGTCATGATCCTAAGTGAGTTTGAAATTCATTATGTGGATCAGAAGGCTATCAAAGGACAGGTAATAGAAGACTAGTTGGCAGAGGCACCAATGCAAGAAGAACACCCAATACACATTGATTTTCTTGACGCTGATGTATTCACAAAAACTATTAAGTAGTCATGGGAACTTTATTTTGATGGATCCTATACTCAACATGGTTTTGGGGCATGAATTATTCTCATCACACCTCAAGGAGATACAATTCCAAAATATTATCGGCTATGTTTCCTTGCACAAATAACATGGCTGAGTATGAGGCACTGTTAATTTGAATGAGAATTGCATTAGACTGAAGAATCACATAATTGCAAGTTTTTGGTGATTCACAACTTGTTATAAATCATATCAATGATGAATATGAAAATAAAGATTACAAGTTAATGCCTTACAAAAAAATGGTGGAAGATTTCAAGAAATGTTTTGTTGATATCAAGTTCACACAAATTCCACGTACTGATAATAAAGCTGCAAACACCATGGATACAATTGCATCACTACTCCAGTTGATAGAGAACCAAGCACGATACAATTTCCTTGTGGAACAATTGTTTTCTCTCGCATATGATAATCCAAAAACCCAAATCATTTGTCACCTAACTAGTTCTGATTCTCCCTTGTATGGCCAAATCTATGCTTATCTAAAAGATACCACTTTTCCCCTAGATTTTTCTAGAAATTAGAAAATAAATTTCATACGTCAATCTTCCCGGTACACCCTAATTGCTGACATCTTGTACCGACATGGTCTTGATGGTACTCTCCTTTGATGTCTCGAATATGATGATTCAAAAAAGGCCTTACAAGAGATACATGGTGGCATTTGTGGGACTCATTCAAGTGGATTAACCTTGGAAAATAAACTTGTTAGAATGGGTTACTATTGGTCGACCATGGAGAAAGAATCATTCATCTTTGTGAAAAAATGTTTGAAATGTTAGATTCATGGGAATCTCATTCATGCTACTGCTCACGAATTGCAACCCTTCACAACAACATGGCCTTTTTATCAGTGGGGATTGGATCTGATTGGCAAGATACATCCATCATAATCAAATGGAAACAAGTTCATTATCATAGCCATTGAGTAATTTACTAAGTGGATTGAAGTTGTTCCTTTAACAACTGTTACCGACAAAAAAATCTCATCATTCATTTTGAACTATATCATATGTCAATATGGCATTCCCAACTCCATTATTATAGATAATGGAAGACCTTTTAAAAATCAGGATGTTGATGAACTTTGTCAAATACTTCACATCCAACACAAGTTCTCTAATCCTTATTATCCACAGGGAAATGGCCAAGTAGAGGCTTCAAACAAAACAATTATGAATAAAAGAGTGAATGATGTCTGTCATGATTGGAATGTCCAATTAAATCCAGTATTGTGGGCATACATAACAAGTATTCGCACGCCAACAGGTGCTACCCCATATGCTTTGGTTTATGGACATAAGCTATTTTTCCGTTGGAAGTTGAGATTCCCTCGCTTCGAGTATCATTGAAGGGGCTCATAAATGATGACGATTATAGAGTATCAATATTACAAGAGTTGGAGCTACTTGATGAACAATGAAAAAGTGCAACTAATCATTTAAAGGGGTATCAAAAGGTTATGTCCCGCAGTTACAATCACAGATTCAAACAATGAGATTTTCAAGTGGGTGATTTAGCTCTCAAAGAAAACCATCGTAATCAAAAAGATCTAGAAAAGAAAGGAAGTTTCAAGCCTAATTGGCAGAGCCCATTCGTCATCATTGCAAAATATGGATTAGGGGCATATCAGTTATCAACATCAGAAGGGGACATGCTTGAAGATCCAACCAACATCATCCACGTGAAGAAGTTTTATGTCTAAAAATATAAACAACAGTATAAAAATTCATAAAAACTAGAAAATGTCCTAAAGAAAAATTGTCATCAGCGTGAAAACCTGGTAAATAGGCATCCTTTTGACATAAATGCAAAAAAATTAAAAAGAGAAAAATACAAAAAATAAAATAAAAAAATAAATCATTGCCTTGATGAAAACCTGGCAAACAGGTGTCTTGGTAACAACAAAAAAATCATAAAATCAAAAAAAGTGCAATAAAAAGAAATGGTGAAAACCTGGTAAATAGGCACTATTTGTGATTTGGTTGGCTCTCTCATCTATTAGGATGCATTTCGCCTTATTCATATCCATCTTTCATTAGCATCACATACCTGCCTAGCCATCACATCCTTAGCAATAGTTTGTGTCTAATCAGAAGTCAAAGTGCAAGATAATTGGGGGCAGTTCACTTTTTGGACCTTTTTGGCAGACAAACGACAACACATGTTATGTATCAGAATATCAGAACAAACAAATTATCCACTCAAATTGGGTTTAAATGAATGTTTGACAAAAAAATGAACAAATTGGATGATCTTAATCTGAATAAAATGAATGGCAAACCTAAATCATAAGTTGAATTTTTGTTTTGACATTTGATGACATCATATATTTTGAGTGGTTCAATGATATACTGAACTAGGATCACAAGGAAGGAGTATGATTTTTATTTGATTGTTGTTTGTAAGCTAATCACTAGTATTGTGCAAATTTGTCATGGGACATGCTGTACAATGTATCATTGATGACATTTCAAGATTTACATAGGAAAATGGTTAAGTTTTGTTTGTTTATGCAAGAAATACTCAGGCCATCTTGGTTCAATTATACCTCAATGCTTGTATTAACATGCTACATCAAACATCATGGAAGTAATACTCAGGTCATCATTGGTGCTAATATCCCCTTTGATGCTTGTACTAACTTTCAACATATCAAAAGGCTCAATGATGAAATTACGTGCAAAATTGGCTCATGGAATGATTCAGTTTGGCATTTTAGGTTTGCATGATTCATTTAGATTTGCATTTAAGGATGTATGATAGATTTTTAGAGGTTTGAAATAATTCATATATATTTTAAGATGTTGATTGAGTACAATTGGACATTTATTGCATCTCATTTTATTTATCATTTTCATATTTCATCATTTTAAATCTCATTTATCATTTTCATATTTCATCATTTTAAATCTCATTTTTCATTTTCATATTATCATCTCAATTACATTGGTGCATTTCCATTCTTCACATCATTTTTCATCATATTCATTATAATTATCGACGTTATCATTATTAGGTACCATTTATTTTATCATAATCATTATCCATATTATATTGCATCATATCATTTACCTATCATGTGCATATCATTCATCTCATCATTTAATTTTGAATCTTTCATCACATGTTCATTATCATTCTCATAAAACACCATTTGCATAATCATACATTGAAAAAAAGAAAGATACATCCATTTCATTTATTACATACATGCTCCATACATCATATAGGAAAATAATTTTTAGTACATCATCATATCATCATTTCATTTTGTAGGATCATTTCATCGTAAAGCATGTTCATCAAATCATCATTTACATTACGTCATCATCATATAAAATCATCATCAAAGTGCATATATCAACATCCATAAGAATGCATAATAATTTAAACCACATAACATATAGAAGAAAAAATGCATACATAACCATTCATCATAGCATAATCAATGACATGCATATCCAATCACCGCTGCATATCATAAATCTCATCAAAATAAATGTCCATGGGTACAATGATATCAAATGTCTGAATAAGATATATATGAAATACAATGAAAGGATGTATCCATAAATCATCACTGCCTCTAGAGGAAGTGGGTCTCACTGGATCTCTATTGTTAGAAGCACCGATCTATTGTTTGATAGGCTATCCCACACTCTTAGTAGCACTCCTAGTGTGACTGCATGAGTGGGTGTGTGAACGGGTTCCTGACTATGTGTAAGCCATCTTCTGCTCAGGGGGTACTGCCTCAAAGTACCTCATCCTATAGTACTCCACCTATCGAGCAGTCTCCAGTCCCTCTACCACAACCTCAACAATAGAGGTGCTCTCAACCGATCTCAGGAGTCTCTCTTCTACTCCATCTACCTGAATGCATCGCTCTCTAAAGTTGTCCCGCTCAGCTGTAAGCTAGGCTACCTATGGTTCAAGAGGTGGTGGCTAAACAATATGTGCATGTAGTTGGCTAATAGTAGCCTGTGTCTATGCTAGATGACTCCGAAGAGTCTGAACCTCTTCCTGTAGAATATCAATATGTCCCTGTGATGGAGCCTTGATGGTAATATGTGGACCGAAGTACTAGGCTGCTCCACCACTCTGGTTGTACGGGGCATCATCCTGAAGGGTACATCAAAGAAATATCTCTGGCTGCCACCCCCACGACCTCTATCATCCCCATCATCATCATCATCATCATCATCATCAGAGTTGTTTGAATCTGCCTCCTCATCAACATCCATGGCCACTTTGCCTATATCCTCTGCTTCATGTGGCTGCTTTTCTTGTCCCTATGCCTGTGTATATGCCTCAGCCTATGCGTGTGGCTACCATCATCCCCACCATAAAACTAGTCCACTCAATAGTGGGGTATGCTCATTTAGACTAGTCAACCTTATAAATGGATGGGTGTAGAAGTATGCAACATAATCATCCATCATATGTGCATCTATAACCTCTGGATGAATGGCCCGAAACTTTGGCTATAGATGGGTATAATCAGCTCTCGCTGTCTCAAGAGTAATGAAAGGACCCCACTCTGCAACATCCTCTCTACATCTGACATAATGAGCCACAACTTGTGGCATCATCTAAAATTGACCATACTGCGTAAGTACCCACATAACTAGAAAGCACTCAATGATGAAGGGGGTGCAGCCAATCAAGTATCTTACTATGCCACATTAGGGAAGCTTTATGTCATCATCATCCCATGCATCACAATCAAGATAGGTCTCTAGATGACTATATCCATATCATCTAGCATACATCACGAGTACTCTAACTTACCTAGCATTGGCTAAACAAGGGGACCTATATACACATATACATATGGGTGGCTCAGCGGGCAATCTCTCCATACAATACAACAGGTGATGGCAATGTGCTCCAGTGCCCAGATCTAAAGAAGTGTTACCCTTAAAGATATACTCTTCCCATCTATATACCACCTGATGAAGATCGTGGTATAGATGGGCAAGCATGTAGTATCCCCATGCATATCTAGTCTGATGGAGGATCATGTCCTCCAATATCCGACCCCAGCCTATTGATAGTCCCTTTGACATGCGATCAAGACAAAGGAAGCCACCAATGAAACCTACCAAAATTGATGGAAGTGGGGCATAACCCTATACCATGTCTCTCCATGCAATATCATACCCACTAACATGAGTATCCTGGAAGACTCATCGTAATGCATTGGTACCTCCAATCTCCTTGTGATCATAAATCACAAGTGTACCAACTACCGGGATGCCCAAGATCCTGTACACATCCTTGGGTGTAACAGTGATCTCTCCAATCGGCAAGTGAAAAGTGTTATGCTCACTATTCCATCTCTCAGCTAAGGCATTCAATAGTGCCCTATTGACCCTAAACTGTGGGATCCTCAGTAGTGAACCCAATCCACATCTAACAATCACCCTTATCTCTAGATGAGATAGTCTAAGAATCATCTCCCATGTGCGAGGAAATATCTCTCTGATCTAGAGGATATTAAAATCCTCCTATAACATCAATGTAATATATCAAATCATCAATAGGGAATACTAAAATCATCAATCAAATAATGTCAATCAAGAAAGTGAATCATATCAACATCAGTAGTATATCATTACTCTTTTTTCTTCAAGAAGGAAGGAAAATTTATCAAAATTTACTATTTGTTCTTCAAGTAGGAAGGCAAATTTATCAAAATTTACTATTTCTCCTTCAAGCAAGAAGAAAAATTTATCAAACTCTACTATTTTTTTTCATCAAGCATGGAAACAAATTTAACAGCCAATCGACTCAACATCAACATCGTATCTACTATTTTGTTTTCAATCATGAAATCAAATTTATTAGAATCATCATCATTACTATTTGTTTTCAAAGAATGGAGACAAATTTATCAGATTGTTACCAAAATCAAGTCAATTTATGCTTGGTGTTATTCAAAATCATCAAATTAGTTGTCTAATATAACAGCAATATCAAGCAAGCATCGCATCGATCTCAAAATTGAAAATCAGCAAAAAAACATGGATGCGCTAAATCAGTCAATGCGCTACTTTATCCATGGATGCGCTAAAACAAAGATTGTATGCACTAAATCATCTATGCATTATTCTATCATGGGTATGTGCTATTCTAGCCTATGCACTAATCGAGCACCATATGCATGCGATCTCCACCTATGCGCTATTTTATCAATCCAATGCGCTATACTAGCCTATGCACTAAGCTCTTCATCTATGCGCTAAACTGTTCTATTCATGCACTACTCTATCTATTCTATGCACTAATCTAAGGCTTGCATGCGTTAAATCACAATCCTATGCTCTAAAACATAAATATGAAAATTAAAAAAATTAAAAATTCTTAAAAAAACTCACTAAAAAGTTCACAAAGAGGATCATGCAATCTTACCGGAGGTCCGTACGCTGCTAGTCTCTGATGACAACGGGCTTGCTCGAATCGATGGTGCTCATAGTGGATCAACATCTTGAAATTCTTACTTAGAGCTCTGAAAATCACAAAAGGTTACTGTTCAAATGACAATGACTTTTTTTTACCTTTTCCACCTTTTAAGGGGGTTAAAAAAGGAGAGTTATTATTTATTTTTACTAAGCAACGCGCTGTGTCGAGAGATAAATTGACGAATTCTCTTCAAAAACATTTTAATTCTTTCAATCATCAACAGTATCATTTAAATCACATGATTTATCTCTCGAGGGGGCATATAGCATCATCAATCAATTTTCAAAATCAGGCGCAAATTTTTGAAAGTTGAATTATTTGAATTTTTCTTTGAAGCATTGTGCAAAACACATCACTTCAAAGAGGGGAAAAATGTATACATCTAAAAATGGTCACTGTTAATCAAGCCTGTTAATTTGAATTATTTAATTAATATTCTTAAGTTATCTACATATAAATAGATTTAATTACTTTTTATATCGTTCATCTTTCTAATTTCTTCTAACATAATTAAATAAATAATTTTATTTAATTATTACTCTCTTCCTCTTAATTAATTAAATGATTGTCATAATTTATTTATATTAATTATCGTACTATTCTAAGTTTGGATGTTTAAATTCAAATAATGGAATATTCCTCCAAACTAATCCTTCACTCCATATTTAAATTAAATATTGTAAATATTTAATTACACATCTTTTTCACCCCTCACATAATTAAATATTAATTAATTAATTACGGAAGCTTCTAAAATCCAAGTTACATGAAATTAAATAAATTTATTTATTTAATTGAGAATTATCCTCAACTTTCAACCATTTTTCATAAATGAAATGGCAAATGGCAAATTGTCTCCATTTTTGAATGAGGATGGTTTTGTGGGTTGAAAACATTCTTCCATCTTTCTCTCAACCTTCCATCTTTCTCTCATCCTCCAGAATCTCTCACCTTTCATCTTGACAGGTTTGAATTTTGACCGTTGATCTTTGAAATTGGATTCTTTCCTCCAAAAATCTATAAATACAACCCTCTTGTGAGTTGAAAAAGATCCTAGATTTTGTGAATTTAGCGTGAGAATTATAGTTTCATTTTATCCATCATTTAGCAATCTTATTTTCTTAAGCATAGCATCTTAGTTTCATATCATAGCTTCAATCATTTAGTAATGGCCATGCATGTTGCATAAAATCGTTCTCCTAAGTTGTCATTCTGCCAAAGCTTCTACATACACCAACTGAGAGTCAACAACCTACAATAGATCCTTGGAGATAGAGGACAATGGAATGCTTTTAAAGGAGCTACTGTTAGAGTTTGTTTTACTTTTAATTAGTTTACTTTGATTTAATGTTTCATTGGTGTGTTAGTTTTATTATTAGTTGATCCACACATTCTCACACATAGGTGCTATCCTTGTAGTGACGCTCATATGCCTCAAAATTGTCTGCAGGGTAATTTGTGGAACAACGCAGCCAAGGCGTGGTGACGAATCTAGGAGGGTATACATATGCCTCTCCCCAAGTGGAAGATATGGTGCTCACCACATAGATGCAAGCGATGTCCTTGGAGTAAGAAAATGACATAGATCTTGACCATTCCCTCTCTCATGGATGGAAGGGGATGAAGTAGTGTTAACTTATGAAGAATCCATGTCGGTGACCCTTTAAGTGTAGTCTAACTAAAATACCTAATCGAAGAGGAGATTCATAGGTGAGCTGGTCACTCCGCAACCTAGGAATGTCTCAAACCAACTCCCTGGCCCTTCTACAATTGCTCCATAGCCTCAAATGTGAAAGGAGATTGTTATCACCAAGGAAAAGGAACATAAGCCTCCAAATCCATCACCAATCAACGTGGTGGAACAATTGAAAAGAAATCTTCCGCTAATGTGTCCCTCTAGGATATCTTATCTATTCCAAAGCAGAAGTCATTGCTACAGAAAGCCCTATAGAAAGACACAGTTGTACAACCAATGGAACAAGCTTCTAAAAAGACTGTCGACTCATCACCTTTGGCCAAAGTTCTTGTGAATATTTCAGAGGAGGCTTCGACAAAGGAAAAAGAGGATAATCTGAAACCTAAAACCTTCTTCTTAACTCTCATTGTGGGGAAGAAACTGCTACACAATTCCATAATTGACTATGGTGCCAGTACCACAGTCATGCCCAAGCAGATAGCTGAAGCCTTAGGAATTAGCTACAAGCCCTTAAAAATAGGAGTTAAGTAGTTGGATGGGAACAAGGTCAAAACTTTGGGCCTCACTTAAAACCTCACTTTAACATTGTTTGCCTATACTATTATTATAGTACTGCAAGATACTATGATCATTGATGTTCCTCCCATGTTCGGCCTGTATCTATCACGAGAGTTTATGACAAAGATAGGTGGGTACCTTTCTTTGGATTGGTCTCACCTAATTCTCAGGACCAAGTATAGAGCAAATATGAAGATAATATCAGAGTCCCTAAATTTAGAGCATGTGGCCAACAAAGCCATGATCAACTACGAGGCCACCCATACTTCTTCCATGAAGGAAGAAACCAAAGCTACTCATACCTATTACACGAAAGAAGAAGTTATCGACAACAAGCGACAAGGAGATGAGAAGGCGATTGAAGAAAAAGCTAGTTCTGAAGAAGACTTTTTGAGAAACTATGCAGATGCCAACCCTTTTGGAAATTACCATGCTACCATTTTTGGAACCTACATCATCTATGACAAAGATCAAGAGTTTCTGAGGATAGTGAAGGACTCCACAACTGAGAAAACCTCAGAGCTATGGGCGTTACACTTTGACGATGCAAGATGCAAAGTAGGCGCTGGTGTCAGGATATGCCTAACATCTCCAAACAATGAGAATATTCTCATACCCTTCCACTTTTATTTTCTTTCTCAAACAATGAGGCCAAATATGAGGGTCTTATGCAAGGACTAAGCCTTGCAGAGCGCATGGGTATCAAACAAATAATGGTGTTCAGAGATTCCAAACTTATAATCAATCAAGTTAGAAATGTCTCTGCTGTGAAAAACGTCTGCATGTGATTTTATAGACACATAGTATGGGAACTCATTGAAAGCTTCAAATATTTTAACATTCATGTGGTGCCAAGGGAGTATAATTCAGCCGCGGATCGCATGAAAATAAGATTTCAATTCGACCCTATTTCTGACTTGATGGAGAATGTACGCTCTGTGCAACTAATTTTCTAACCCTCCATTTCAGATAACGATCAGAGCTGAAAATTGTTTGAAAGTGATGAAAAAATTTCCTCTTTCATTCAACAGTCAGGTGGGTTCGCTGATCAACTCCAACCGAAGATTGAAGAAGCATACGAAGGACAAATCATTTAGTTGAGATCAATAAAACTTCCAAAAGGGTTGGTCATGCTTGAAAATCTATTTGAATATGATGATTCAAGGGATGATAGGAGGAAATTTGTGGCAAACCAAGCTGACTATGCCAACCTTGAGGTCAGAGACGGAAGAAAACTTAAAGTCAGAAAGGAAATCCCACAACACGACAAGGATAGGCTTATACACTTATGCGGAACATACGAAGGAGTCGTGGCCTAGTCCTATGATTACCTTAGGGGATATGATCTTGGTATCATCCAACACACCATTGAACTCATAGAAGGTGCTAAACCTATTCAACAATAACAAAGGCCTATCAATTTGAAGATTGAAGCCTTGATGGCACAAGAGCTAGTGAAGTTGATCCATTTAAAGATCATGATTCCAATCAAACACAGTATGTGGGTATCTAACCTCATTCCAATCCAAAAAAGGAATAGATAAATTCATCTATGTGTTGAATTTCACAAACTGAACAGAGCATCATTAAAGGATCATTACTCACTACCTTCCATGGAATCCATTCTACAAAATATGGCAAGTTCAAAAATATTTTCTCTACTGGATGGCTTCTCGGGCTACATTCAAGTCTACGTTAAAGAAGAAGATCAATAAAAAGCCACATTCACCACCAAATGGGGAGCATTCGCATATGCCAAAATTCCTTTCAGCCTATCAAATGTGAGAGCTACCTTCCAGGGGGCAATGGACATCGCCTTCAGTGAACTAATCAATAAAATCATCCTCATCTATTTAGATGATCTGACTATGTCTTCCAGGTCAAAAGATGACCATTTCAATCATCTGGAAATGGTTTTCAAAAGCTACCAAGAGTCCAGGGTATCCCTGAAGCCAAAAAAATGTGTTTTCGACATGTCGTAAGGCAAGCTACTAGGACATGTAGTGTCTAGAGATGGAATTGATATTGATCCTGAAAGGGTAAAGGAGATCAGGGAACTTCCCCTTCCAGTAACCAAGAAGGAATTTCAGTCCTTTCTGGGAAAGGTAAACTTCATAAGAAAATTATTTTCTGATTTTGTAGGGATAACTCAGCCCATCACCCCAATGTTAAAAAAGGACCAATAGTTCAAATGGACCAAGGAAGCAAAATAATCCTTCGAGAAGGTAAAGGAGTTCATTTCTTCGGCTCCTATATTGGTAAATCCAAAATTGTCCAAAGACTTCATGATGTATGTTTTTAGTAGCAAGACAAGCATCACCACTATCCTGACTCAGAAGGAAAACAAAGGAAAGGGGGAAATCCATATCATTTCACTCCCAGACCTTGAAGGAATATGAGGTGAACTTAAATTTTTTCGAAAGGCAAGCATTCACAACTGGAAAGGGACTCAAAAAGTTTCAACATCTGATATCTTGCAACAAGGTGATCATTTATGTCGCACATTCTAGTGTGTGCAAGTATATTATGGAAGGCGAAATCACCTAAAAGAGGGCCAACTGGATCATTAGGATCCTGGAATATGACATCGAGGTCAAGGCTACAAAGACTATCAAAGGAAGAGGGTTGTGCGAATATTTAGTGCATGATGAAGAGATAGAAACAAAAGAAGATAAATTAGAGCTGGTCCTGATAAATGAATCTGAACCCGAAGGATGTTGGCTGATGGATAGAGCAATATTTATGCATACTGGAAAATATCCACTAGGCCTTCCTTCTCAAAAAAGTAGGTTCTACCAATTGAAAAATAGTGGGTACTCACTCATTGAGGGGGATCTCTTTAGAAGAATTTTCAACGATGTCCTATTATGATGTGTCACCGTGGAGGAAGCAAAGAAAATTCTTGACACATTCCATAGTAGCTCTAAAGGCAAACACTTCTCTGTAAAAACCACTGCCATCAAAATCTTGTGTGCTGGATATTTCTGTCCTACACTATTCAATTACTCCTACAACATGATAAAAACTTGCAAGGAATGTCAATTCTACGCAAGGAGAAGGAAAAATTCCATCATGCTTCTCAATCCGATAGTATCAGATGAACTATTCACACAATGGGGGCTAGTCTTCATATGAATGATCAATCCTAACTCTAGTGGTGGTCATAAGTGGATTCTCACAGCCACAAACTACTTCACAAGGTGGACTGAATCCATACCCCTGAAGAATACAACAAAGGAAAAAATTATGGGTTTTCTCGAGGGCTGGTAATGAGATTTGGACCACCAAAGAATTCCTAGGCTCTAAGATATGTCAGTTCGTTCTTACGCATGGCATATTCCTAAAAAAATCATCAAACTATTACCCATAGGGGAACAACCTAGCCAAGTCAACTAATAAGAACTTAGTCTGACTCATTAAAAGGATTGGGCCTGATCATGAGAAGGAGAGGGATAAGAATCTTTGAACAACATTATGGGCGGACCACATAACTCCTAAGAAATCTCTAAAGACTTCACCAGATAATCTAGTGTAAGGGAAAGAGTTGTTATTGCCTAGATCTCTACAGAGATACTTGCGCTACAACTACTCAAGTCTTTAGAAATTAAAGAGAATAGAGCTATGGAGGTTCGACTGACCGAATTACTAGAGATGCAAGAAAAAAGGGAGAGAGCCCTAACAACCATGACTAACCACTAGAAGGTGGTTAAGAGATGGTTCGCCAAAAAGGCTTTAGACCAAGGTCTCAAATGTGGAGAGTTGATACTAAAGTTCAATGAAAGAGCCACAAAGCTTGGCCAACATGGAAATTTTGACAACCTATGGGAATGCCCTTTCAAAATAATTCAGTGCAACAAAATAATGCATTCGAATTAGAAAATATGGAACAAGAGCCACTGGGAATACCGATTAATGGGATTCATTTAAAATTGTTCAATTAAGCTACAATTACTTAAAGTAGGTGTAAAAATATAAATAGTGAATTAGTTTTCCTTTCATGTTTTGTCGGCTGGTTCTTTCAACACATTTTTCACAGTTACGAAAAGCATGAAATTTCATAAGACCCATTATCACAAGAACATAGCAAGATTATGCTACTAAGGTTGCATAAATTAAATTCATATGCAAAGGATTCAACCCAGGTTACGAGATACATAAAAATGAAGACAAGAAGTTTAATATGAGCAAGTATATTCATTATATATATACTTTGATAAAACATTGTCAAAATGGCTCTACAACCATGCACTCAAAAGTATGATCATATATACAACTTCATTAGATATATATATGCGAGCCTTCTTTCAGGCATATATATACAAAGCATTAAAAGGTGCGTTAATCTAAAGTAGCTGGAACAAGAATATTGTTGCCATTTGCGTGAGCATTGCCTTCATCAGCTGGAGGATTATCAACAATAGCAAGACCTATGGCGAAAGAAGCATCAACACCCATAATGAGCGGTGAAGGAAACACAAGGTTCCTAAAGTTGTTGTACCAATCCATGTCATAGAAAAACACTACATTATAGTAGTGCAAGAGAAAGTGGCATGCAAAAATGGCCCTATCATGATGCTCTGCAAGTGAGAGAAGCCGAAACCCACTTAGGAATGGAACCCAAGGTACCACCATGTCTTCTTCAACATGCTTCCTTAGGCCACTCACAACAGGAAGGCCCAAGCCATAGACTGCATTGCTCACTACCTTGTTGAGGCCTTCGAGGTACTTCTTCAAAAAATATGAAGCGCCAAATGAAGAATCATGGCTTTCAGAGCTTGAACATCAAGCAGTGAGGCAAAAAAATGGGAGCTAATATCGGTATTTATCCAATATTTATCTTCATATTTAATACAGTCCCTACACAAGACTCATTTGATGGCTATGATAGCTAGTGAGTGCTTGTTCTTTGTCATACGTTTTAGGCACCTACTCAAAATATCCCCTATAAAGGTTGTTTGAGACTTGTTACACACTAGCCTAATTGGAGTATTCATTGTGTTGGCTTGCGCTCAAAACACTTAAGTGTAGTGTTATGTAGATTTAAAGCCTACTCAACCATCTAAGTAGATAATCCTATCTAACCACCCGATGCTACTTTTGCTAAATACCTGAAGTATGATTTCACTATTGAATTAGGGCTTATTTAAAGAAATATCTAAGGTATTTTTCATACAAAGCGTCGTGATAATTGAGCACTAACTCGAGAACCGCACCTGAAAAATCCAGCTTGATATTCCAACTTGGTTGCATTCGCAAGTACGAATTGTTGCATGCAATATTAAGGAGTGGTAATCAATTAACGCAAATTGGTGGCTCTCCTAAGTGACGGCTCATACAAATAGAGGCTAGGTGGCATGACATAGGTAGTTTCAAGCTCCAAGGATTAACACAAATATTTTTAAAGTACTCATTGCGATTTCAGCTTGATCATGCTTTATGAGATATTAAATGTTAAGGCACAAAAGGAGATGACAAACATTACACCAACAACTCAATTTCCCATGAAAATCATGTTGAAAAGACACAATCACCTATACAATTATGAATTCTTGTCTTTTCAAAAGAGGCAAGTAGCTTATTTCGCATGGACAAAGGAACTGGCGGTACATGCCAAATTAAATGAAAAAAGGCAACTATTATCTACCTGTTTGAATGCAATAAATCAAAGAAAAGCCAAGTGTCACATGTAAAAGGTAGAACAGGGCATAAAAATTCTTGGGTACACAAAGGAACTTAAGAAGAGAAGAATTGTTGAAGAAACTGGGTGTGGTGTAATTTTCAGTAAAGGAAGTTGAACGTAGAAGAAATCACATAGAGTTCATTGCCCCAGTGTGAATTAAACTTGAAATGAAAGGTTGTCTGGTTTTGAATTTAGAGCCTTGTTTTGTGTCTTAGGTTCCATTCATACCGCTTTAGTGTACTTTTTGCGTGAAAGTTTTCGCAAGATGGAGACCGCTCAAAATCCTCAAGCAGAGTTGCAAGAGGAAGTTACTCAAAGTTTATTTAATGTCATGTGGGCAGCACCAACCTCCTACGTCTTCGAGGATGTCTCTTATGCTTTGCCTGGAATACCAAATAATCCAACATGGGTAAATACTCGAGTTGCAGAGAAAAAGAGCCCTCACAAAGATAAGAAACAAATTAAAGAAGAATGGGAAAATATTCATGACCCCATTCTTACAAATAATCCTAAGTCACTTAGGGAGGTGGTCTATGAAAGGATGAAAAGGAGTAGCGACCTAGATTCCTTGACACAGAAGTGCTGGTATAGTGGGCTTCCTCAATATATGGTCTCGTTCGTACATCACTACCCTAAACTAGTCGATGAGGCCATCAAACACTTCAACCCGGATACCAACACAATTGAGGGATGATAGGTGAGTTTGGTTACCTATAAGGAAGCTATTTGTAATATTTTCTATATCTTGGTGTGAAGCTCCAAAGTGCAAAAAAGGGATCCATTCACTCTAGCAAAAGGAGATTCATATTGGAGGACCAGAGACCTCGCGCTGAGTTTTTACAACATAGAGACTCAAGGACCTAAAGAAAATTAGAATAGGCCAATGCAGATCCTAGTGGTGCATAAGGGCTTTAGGGATGAAATAAAAGAGGCCTTCTCAAGGATGGCATTTTTTTGTGGCCTAGACACCGACAAGGAGGTCCAAGAATTTTAGCTAGGTTTTGGTTTCCAATTGCGCAAGCAACATTCTTTTTTATGGTACAATTTCACTGAATTTCTCACGCAAGAAATGCTTGGCTAGATAGAAAAATACCAACTTCAATGGAGGCTCAAGTTCCCATCCTTCCTCACACATATGTTCTTGCATCAGAATCCTGACTTCTTCCAGATGTGTTTAGAGCTCTCTATTTTTAATAAAAAATAGAAGAGAAAGCTGGTTTCCACATGGACTCCCCTTCTCTCTGCGACATTTGACTATTACGCATTCGCAGATTATTTCTTATATCCAATTTTACAGGATTTAAGAGGAGACAACACTAGCCTACGGTTCAACTCAGAACAAACTGAGTTCATGCAAAACTTCATTCCAAAGTGTGATTGGTTTCGAGGCGAAGACTTCACATTCATTTGATTGCAAGGTTTTACCAGAGAGCCCTTCTGGCTTCTGGCATGTCTTACTAACTAGATACTGGCACTAGAGGTTTTCTACGAGGTATCAATTATTGACAACACCTTTTGCAATGGAAAGAAAAAGAAGAAGGGATTTTTTAAACCCCTAATGAGCTTCAAAATTGTAGTCATGCCTAAAAGGAAGGCTCATGACATACTGGAGGAAAAACTGGCTCATCTAGGGTTGGCATGGATTTGCGAGAAATGGAATTACAACCCCGACGATGACTTGCCAAAAAAATATGTTAAAGTAACACATTGCCCCCTGCCTTACTGGGAGGAGCATCAAAATCCAGTATCGGATGCAAATGAATTTATTTTGGACCTATCTTATATCCCTACTATAGATGGTCGGCTTCCCTAGCTGAGATTCTACTACCCGATTGGGTAGTATGACAAAACAAGAAAGATGGGGACTACTCTTCGCAACAATCTACTGAAGAACTACAATTCGAAGTAAGAGAAGGTCAATGATTTCTTGATATACTGCCAAGAGGCCTGGCAAGCTGAGGCACCCTATGATACCCTGGAGATGGATGACAAGTTCAAAAAACTATGGAACAATGAGCATCCAGATTTCGACGAGAGTGGTGAAAAGGATTCTAGTTTAGAGGAAGCTGAGTTGTAGTTAGATGAAGGGGATGAACCAAAAATGAAGACATATGACGCCTCAGTGCAGAAAAAGGAAAAATCCATGAAGCTACCTAGTAAGGTTTCCTCTAATGTACTGGCCAACATATCAAATGCAAGGTCTTCACCGACTCACACCTGGACAACAAGGAGAACCAAAACAACCCAAGTGCAACAACCTAAAACCATAGCAGTGGATGATTCACCACCAGGAAAGTGATAGAAAACTAAGACACTATCGAGAGAGTGTTCAAAGGACCCAAACGTAAGTGAAGAGCCAACAACATACCAAGGACCACAATCATCCGCACCGCAGGTATCTTTCGCTCCCTCTTCTCTAGTTTCACAAACCTTAGTTGCCCCTATTGTGCCCTCAACACCTCTTGTTTCATGTGCCAACCAATTATTTTTGGCCTCTACTTCAATGATCACGGGGGGTTTCACACAACTCTCTCATGTGTCCCCATTTTCCCTTACTTCACAAAAGGTGCACTAGGAGGAAGGGCAAAAGGGAATGAAAGGATAGTAGTCCCAAGAGACTTCTTCATTGGAATACTGACTGTATGAGGTGAGAGAGGAGGGATAATCCAATAACTAAACTACTAACCATAAGGACTCAAAGGAAGTGGTGTCGTGATGGTCTCTATCAAAACAAAGTTGAACTTTCATTCACAGTGCAAACTTCAACAACAAATCGCTCAATCATTACACAATTTCTACTAAAACAGCTCATCAAAAGTTAGCTTTTGTGTGCATGCAACACAACTTTCTGTTTTAGCTCTCTTTAATTTAGTTGACTTTCAACCATCTTCAATTCGAAAATTGCAATCTTTCAACTTGACTCAGAGTTCTCCATCTTGCATGATGTAAAGCAATCTCTTTGTCCAAAAATTATGTTAAATGGGCCCGCCATTCAATTAATTCACTTTTAGTTCAATGATTTTTCAAAGAATCTTCATTTTCCATAGCTAATTCGTAAATCATGTTGCAATCCATTATCTACCCTTCAACAATACTTGCAACCATTAACATGCATTAATTAATCAATAAAATTAATTAAATTCATATCATTTACATGAATATGATAAACTCAATAATTCATCCCATCTGAAACAATGGTTCTTCAAAATACAATAACACTAAAATATTCCCATCATATCTCTTTACACCGAACAAAGCCTTTATTCTGGTAACAAAAGCACCCATTTTTTTCTTCACCTCTGCATAATCACTAGTTGGTATAAGCAATTCATCACTCATGATAATACGAATTGCATCCTCAACTCTTCAAAGAATTTAGTAATTCTTGAAAGTTTCACTAACAAAATCCCAATTTACACGTCGTATAAATAACTACAATTCTCCTTGAATATCAAATATTTTACCAAGTCCTACAGAGTACTTTAGGCAACCCCTCTTAAGTCCATCCAGATGATACAAGTGAGCACTCTGCAATGTTTCAAGTATATTTCTACTATTAATTTCACCAACAAGTCTTTCTTCACAAAGAATTCCTTAAATCATCCACATCATGATGTTTGAATCAAAGTCAACTTGTGTTCTTGAAACATATCAGATCCACTTCCACTTCCTGAATGAGCAGTTCCACATAAATTAGGTGGCACCAAAATTATCGTTGTAGCAGTTCTAGCTCCATATAGTCTTCCATAAAATCTCTCACATCATTTACTTATTCAGGACTTAATTCATTGTTATCCAAAAGCCTCAAAATAAGTTCCAACTTTATAGTCCAAACTTTATGTCGTGTAATAGACTCCCCTAACTGTGTTAATTTTGCAGGTCGAGCCCCTTTTTTTTAACTAAGAGACCCTCAATGTCAGCTTTGTATTGGGTTTTAGATGAAATTGGACAGCTTGTTTATTAGAACGATTTACTAAGCCCATTGCTTCAAGATATGACATTTTCCCTTTTAAGAATGGAAGCAAACATTTTTCTCCAGCCTTGTTGCACCCGGATTTTCTTCATTGTTACAAAATCTGCCAACACTGAAGTAGTGAGTCACATATTTGAAAGAAATTTATGAGCGGTAACTCTTTGAGAGTTCTATCAAACAATTCATATGCATCATCTATGCGCATCACTTTTGCAGTAATATCTGCCAGGGCAAACTCAATTACAAAAACCAATTGAACTTCTCTGATTAAATCCATTTTATGCATATTAAGAGTCATGCCTTCGGTCACATTTATTTAAGGCACTGTTCTTCAAAATATTCATGCACCTTAGCTTCACCATTTCGTTACAGGCACAAAGGATATTGGTATCGGAATTTGGCTTCTATCGCGCCAAATGCATTTGCTTGAAAGTTTGTAATCTCTTTTCATCAAATCAATTTTGCACATTAAACTGCAATTAGAGCATTTCATTCAATGAAATCTCTTGGGTTTTCTGAAACAACCTGCACGCCTGTGTCTATGCTCCCACATTTTTTATTCATGAAACTACCAGGGCAGATGTAACGAGCCTCTTCAAGAGATCCATTTTGTGCATGCCCATAACCATTTCTTTGAGGAAGGCTGTCAAATAGTTTACTTGTTGTATTTTATGTGTTGAGAGGTCGCGGAATTTGACTTTACTCCCAGCCAATTACATTCGCTTGAATATTTAAAAAGATTTTCAACAAGATCATTTTGTCTGAATCCTATAAGCAAAGGGCACGTGACTTTGCTTTAAATCTTCTCACTGAAATTGCTCAAAAAGTTCCCAAAGCCACCGAATAAATTTACTTTGTGCATCTCTGGGGTAGTCACAACTACAAATGTTTGGTGTGGGTAGAGAGGATTTGGCAAAAGTTGTGGGAATTCGACTTTACTTCACTCGATGGTATTCTCTTTAAATTCCCTAAAAGCCTTACAACCTTTCTACTTTGTGCAGCCACTGCAATCATGATTCCATGAGATAAAATTTTGAGTAACCCTGTAAAACAGTTTGAAGCCCTTGTCTATGCATTCTCACTTTAGCCGTATGGCTGTAGGGAGCAGGTTTAGAACCCGAGATCGCTTTGGGCCCTTGTTCACAATGGCGGGATCGGGAGCAGGTGTAGTGCAAAAAACTTTTGAATAGTCTCGACACTCTTATTAACTTTCCCTTCAATGCCTGTGCGGGGTCAGAGTCGGAACAAATCCGGAACCTATACATTTGAATATTTTTTTTGTGTCTCGTTGAAGTTTCTCCCAGGTTCTGAGTAGTTGTGCAGTAGTGGAGTGAAAGCATTCAATGGACAAATATTTTTCTCCCCCTTGTGCGTGCGGGAGCTGGACGGGAACAGGTACTAAGCGGAGTCAGAGCGAGAACTGGTCGAGAGCGGAATGAAGTACAGTTCGGGAGCGGAACCAAGTTGGAATTTGAATATTTTTACTTGTAATGCCCAAATCAATATTCATCCCGATTCCGAGTTCGACAAGCAATTTTTATTTATTTAATTTTTATTTGTTTTTATTATTATTTTTTACTTTTTACGGTTTTTTTAATCTTTAAAATTTGAATTTAAATATTTTTACATTTTACTTTAAACCATTTAAATGTTTCAAAAAATAATTTGTTTTTATTTCAAATTTAAAGATTAATTAATTTAAAATCTTTTAAATTAAAAGATTTATTTATTTAAAGTCTTTTAAACTTATTTAATATTTTTACCCTACAAACTTTTTAAAACAATTTTTTTTGTTTATTTAACTTTTTAATATTTTAAATCTTTTAAATGTTAAAATATTTATTTATTTATTTTGTATTATTATTATTATTATTATTTGTATTTTGTCTTTTCTGATTTTTTTTTATATTTTTGAGATTCTAAAAAAAAAGGATGGACGACACAAAAACCAAACCAATGACGATGAGAAACGAAGGACCAAGAAATGGAGGAAACAAAATGACAACCAAAAATGGACAAATGACACAATGAGGCAAAGAAGAAAAGAAAACGATGCGACAAAAAGATGGGGATCGATATCAGGACCAGTAAAGGAATACAAACTCGAAGAACACCCGAAGGAAAAGTGAGGAACCGGGATTAGGACAAAACCAGGAACAAGAACCTTGGAAAGGTTCCTTATTCTGGTTCTAGTCCGACACCCAAACCTGAACGAAACAAAAAGGACGATGAAAGAAAATGGAGAACGGAGTCGAGGCGGAACTAGAACTTGAAACCCAAAAAGGTTTCGGGTGTTGATTCCATCTTGCAACTCGATCCCGACAAAACAAACCCGTGAAATGAAAGAAAAAGAGGGGGTCCCCGACTTTGGCAAGAAAAAGTTGGAGCGTGTATGCAGGGAATAAAAAATGGGGACTCGTCTGGGAAAATTCTCTAAGCATTTTAAAACGTGTAACCCTCCAAATACCCAAAATCTCTGGTTTACACTTGTTGAAGGTGATCTAAGAAGTGTAAACAGAATCAAAACTGGGATACAACATAGGTCTGAGACAAATTTGAAATCTATTTGTGTTTGCAAATGATTCATTTCCCTTTATATGCATTGTCATGATCAAAGTGGAATAGATTCTACCCAAGCTACGTAGTTGTGATTTACATTTCTAACGTGCAATGATATCCTAGGCATAGCTCTACTTCTAGACAGTCATCTATATCCCTGACAGAGATACCTTTGGTTCTTTCTAACCATCGCTCTACTGTTAGCCATGCACCTATAGCCCTAGTAGAGGTACTCAAATCATCCTTGTTGATTGAGTTCATTTTCAAAAAAAAATTATTTCCTCTTTTTCTCAGATGTTTATTCTTTGGACATATAATTTTTTTTGTTTTCTTCAATCTTCAAGCAGTGAAGCTTAGGTAGCAGGTTGAGAACCATGGTGGACATCATGAAAGAAATGTAACCCTTTAGATTTTTCACTTGGAATAGAGCTACCCCATCCGATGTAAACTAACTGATGGATTTCTTAAAGTGTGCAGATTGTGATGGACTTTCAAAATCTCCCCAAAATTGCATAATGTACCAAGTCCTAATCAATGCCAGCATTCCCCAGTTTGAAATGGATGAAGGTAAATCAATTTTTTCAAAGCTGTTGACTAATCAAATGTTTAAAAATACAGATAAAAAAATCTCAACAGATTCACCTTTCGGCGTAACTTGCATACAATAACTCAGCTTCTACTATCAATGAGAGGAACCCCCAACAGAAAGACAAAAGGAAAGAACAAGGAAAGAGAAGAGAAAAAAACATGAGACACAAAAATGATGAACCAGCAAAACCAAAACAAAAAACAAAAACGAAAACAAAAAACAAACAACAAAAGATCAAAAACAAAAGAGAAATAGACAAACCCAAAAAATAAACAAAAACAAGAGGACATAGAAAAATGAAAAACAATAGAATAAAAGAAAACAAGCCAAAACAAACAACAAAAAACAAAACAAAAAGAAAAATAACTAAACGAAAAACTAACACTAATCAATCCTAATCCTAAACTAACTCCAAAACTGAGCTCTACAAACATAAAACTGTAAAAATTTGTACATGAACCTGATTGATTTTTCATTATGTGCAAAAATCTTAACTTACTAGTTACAGTTTTGAACCTACCAAATTTATCTTTATACTCAGACATGTAAAGTTTATGTGCATTAAATTCATTCTAAGGGTATAAAGTTCAAAATATTAATAATTGTGGGTTCTCAGCCTTGTCATGATTTACCCACAAACACATTTTACTATCCCCAATATCATAATCAAACTAAAAATCATTAAAACATAGAGGGTAATGAAAAGACACCACCTGATTTAAAAGACCTTTAGTTGTTGTTGGGTGTTCATGTCATATGATCTCCTTTTCACGAGGCCTCAGCTCATGAAACATCGTTCCATTTCACTCCAATACATACATGTCGACATAAAGGGCATCCATTAGAGATATATATTTAGCATTCAAGAGGTCACAACAAGATTTAAAATTTACATGCATATCCTTATCATTATCAATGCTAGTTTCAAATAGAAAACTAGTGTATTTAACTTCGTTAGGACTATCAACTTCTATTTCATTTGTTAAATTACATGCATGAACAATTAAATGGTCAGCCTCCTTAACCTTTAAGACAATTTGCTCAAAATTTTCCATACCCGTCACGACATTCTCTCCCTTTGACAGGAAATCAGGGCACCTTACCTTGTAATGTGAACTAGGAGGATGAATCTTACATGATTTATCTACAATGAGGTTCATTATGCAACTTGAATATTCATGTGCCAAAATTGTTTCACTCATCTTGGGCACAAAGTCACTAATTTTCTTGGTCTCTCCAGAAGAATTAAGCAACAAATCATCCATGTCGTCAATTTGTAAGGTCTGCAAACCCACCTCTTCCCAAGATGGAGTATTTCTTTCAACACTGTCTTCAAACATGTTACCCACAAAAGTTTGAGAATCAACATCCAACTCATCATCATAAATTCTAGAGAAATTGGTAAATGGTAAACAAGGATTTTCTTCAAAAAGCTCATTTGAATACACAAAGTCAAATCTAGGACAACACTTCCTCAGTTCATGCTTCTATGTATTATCAACAAGAACGTGCAAGTCAGCATCAAGCTCATTACTATTAAGATCAAATTCATTAGTGTATGCTAAGAAAGGACTTTCTTAAAACAACTTATTTGAATAAATAGAATCAAAACCAAGGAGATACTCCCTCATTTCATTCTCTAGATCATGCTGAAGAGATTCAACTTTTGTGACAACCTCTTGGTCACTTTCTTGACATTCTTCTACTTCATCTAGATGAATCTTACCATACATTCCCTGCTGCAATAAAACACTAAACTCATCCACATCAATACTTTGATTAGCATCAAAATCCAACCCATTTTCTTGACAAGGGTAAGTCTGATCTGACTGACTATCAGGCCACACTTGACTGATTTGTACTTCCACTTGAAATTCTTCTTCAGAGGATCTCGTTTGGAATTCAACTTCTTGGCCTTCACCATGAGTTTCGTGTGCAATCTCATCCAGAAGTGTGTTCTATGTTTCAATCTGTTCATTATTTAGATCACCAGAGTCATTTTCTTGTGTTAACTCATCACAGGATGTTTTTTCCTTGTCTAGCATCATGAAAGAATCCATGAATGCATCGACAAACTCATCTTCCATATCCAAAAAATTTGCACAAGGTAGGGAAACTTTATCAGTCATGGAATCCATCTTGATGCAAGGATCAAGGTCATCAGAAGATGTGGAAGAACTAAACTTCTCCTCATGGTTACTCTCATCATTTTGGATGGACTGATTAACATTTTCATGGGTGCTAGATGTTTCATCTTCCTCATTGAGTGGACAAGTATTCCAAGGATCTTCCATAAGTATTCCTTCAATAGTAATCAGTTGTTTGAATTATAATTCCATCCTACCAAGGAAAACATGAAAATCCATCTGAGAATATTGATTTGTTTGATGTATCCTAAATCCATTTGGCCTAACAAGTTCTGATAACTTTAGATCTCCTAGTTCTTCCAATTTATCCCTTACTTGCTTTTGCATACGTGGGATATCTAGCTACCATGAACCATGTTGTGTTGTTCCTTCATCACACTGATTCTTAGCCTGCTCAGAAGAGGTGTTCAAAGCATTGGAAGGAGATTCTTTAGTTGTTGACTTCACATGATGACAACTTTTTTTTAATAGCACATTTCTTTCAATATCATCATTAGTATTAACATTTCCAACAAAATCAGATTGTAGCTTGATATTTCCATTATGCTTTAAGTTTAAATTTGTTTCATGTTCTTTATCAAATAAAACATCGAAATGATATATTTTCTCATCAAATCTTTCTTTTAAAACTTCATCATGATCTAATGCACTATGTGTGGGAGTATGACTGAAAAGAGATGATATAGTTACAACTTCTTGATAGGTGGAATGCTTACTTCTGCCATTGGCTTTTACAAAGCCTAACTTTTCATGTGGGTAGGCGTTGTGGGTAAACCAGTGCAAAGATGTGAAGGATGGGAGTTTTCAAGTACAAGATCATTTTAGTTCTTACTTTGATTCTACATGTTTCTAACGTATTGTCCAGATTGTGCTAGCAAGAGAGCTTTGATAAATGCATCCCATATAGTGGTAACTTCACCACAACATTTAATGCTTTTTGCAAATAAAGTATTCAAACCCCAATAATAATGCTCCTTTACCACATAATTATTAATAACCAAATCTGAATCTACAACCCGCTTAAACATGAGAAGGAACCTATGATTAAACCACATAATTGATTCATGTGGTGCTCTTTTCATAGCTGCAAATTGAAGTGATGGGTTTTGCATACACACATAAGGATCAAATTGATCTAAGAATAAGACTTCCAACTCCATCCATGAACAAATAGTATTTGGGGAAAGCTTATCATACCATTGTTATGCTATACCTTGAAAAATTGACAAACAATATCTTTATATCGAACCCTGAGAAAAGTTAATATATCCTTACAAATTTTAAAATGATTTGAAGCTTTTTGTCCATTGTCATAAAATAAAGGAAGCATGTTATACATATGAGGCGGAATTTCATGAATAATCCTGGGGATATAAAAAGGACTATCCATTGGAGCTGAGTTTTCCAAGATCTAACCCACTCCCATACAATGATCCAAAGTTGTTCAGGTGGACCTCCTTCTAGCACTAGTTTTGTTGATGGCCAAATTGACACAGTAACATTTAAACATAATATCTCTACTCTATTTCTCCTAAAAAAGATAACTAATCTAAAACCACCTATCTTCCAAGGTCTTTGTAGTTGGTTCTCAAATGTGTTGTTTTGCTCACCGGTCAATGACGTTGTAATGTTCAAGGGGCCTGGTAGTTATTGAGCTTCTTTGTTGCTGCAAAATCAAACTTTTATCTCAACCTACTTTAATAGAGGGGTATAAAAAAAGGGCAAAAGATAGATTAGGGACACAAGAGAGAAAATAATGTTGATTCATTCAATTAACTAGACATGTTACTCTTCAAAGAATTTTTAAAACCAAACTACAAAACAAACCAACTTGTAATGAATACAAAGCTGAACATTCATTTACAGTGCAAACTTCAACAGTGGATCACAAATCATAATTTGAATAAAATAAAAGATAAAACTATAAAACTTCATTCTTCGAAGAATTTCAAATCGAACAGTAAACCAAACAAATATCATTCTAGAGTATAACTCAAGATAGGTTTGAATCCAATTGTTTCTACTATTTGAAAAATGGATAAACAACATTTAAAATTCTGGCAAATTCACCAGTGTACAGAAATAAATATCCTCAAATTACCTCAACTAAACTAATAAAATCAAAAAAATGCATCCTCTATCCTACTGCTAAATTGTAATCAGCTAACTTATTTTCCTAAAACTCTAACTCCTAAGTTTGTAACTCTTACAAATGATCTTGATTTGAAAATTAATAGCTCAATCATTACACAATTTCTACTAAAATAGTTCATCAAAAGTTATAGCTTTTGTGTGCATGCAACACAACATTCTATTTCAGCTCTCTTTACTTTAGTTGACTTTCAACCATATTCAATTTGAAAATTGCAATCTTTCAACTTGACTCAGAGTTCTCCATCTTGCACGATGTAAAGCAATCTCTTTCTCTAGAAATTATGTTAAATGGGCCCACCATTCATTTAGTTCACTCTCAATTCAATGATTTTTTAGAGAATCTTCCTTTTCCATATCTAATTCGTAAATCATCTTGCAATCCATTATCTACCCTTCAACAATACCTACAACCATTAACATGCATTAATTAATCAATAAAATTAATTAAATTCATATCATTTACATGAATATGATAAACTCAATAATTAATCCCATCTGAGTTAATGTTGCTTCAAAATACAGTAACACTGAAATATTCCCATCATATCTCTTTACACAGAACAAAGACTTTATTATGGTAACAAAAGCAACCATTGTTTTCTTCAGCTCTGCAAAATCACTGGTTGGTGTAAACAATTCATCATTCGTAAAAATACGAGTTGCATCCTCAACTCTTCAAAGAATTTAGTAATTCCTGAAATTTTCACTAACAAAATCCCAATTCGCACGTCGTAGAAACAACTACAATTCTCCTTGAATATCAAATATTTTACCATGTCCTATAGAGTACTTTAGGCAACTCCTCTTAAGTCTGTATGGATGATACAAGTGAGCACTCTGCAATGTTTCAACTACATTTCTACCATTAATTTCACCAACAATTCTTTCTTCACAAAGAATACCTTAAATCATCCACATCATGATGTTTGAAGCAAATCCAACTTGTGTTCCTGAAACACATCAGATCCAATTCCACTTCTTGAATGAGTAGTTCCACTTAAATTCAGTGGCACTAAAATTATCGTTGTAGCAGTTCTAGCTTCATATAGTCTTCCACAATATCTCTCGCATCATTTACTCATTCGGGACTTAAGTCATTATTATCCAAAAGCCTCAAAATAAGTTCCAACTTTATAATCCAAAGTTTATGTCGTGTAATAGACTCCCCTAGCTTTGTTGATTTTGCAGGTCGAGCCCCTTTTTTTACCAAGAGACCCTCAATGCCAACTTTGTATTGGGTTCTAGATGAAATTCCACAACTTGTTTATTAGAATGATTTACTAAGCCCATTGCTTCAAGATATGGCATTTTCCCTTTTAAGAATGAGAGCAAACATTTTTCTCCAGCCTTACTTGTTGCACCTGAATATTCTTCATTGTTACAAAATCTGCCAACTCTAAAGTAATGAGTCACATATTTGAAAGCAATTTATCGGCAGTAACTCTTCGAGCATTCTATCAAACAATTCATATGCATCATCTATGCACATCACTTTTGCAATAATATCTACCAGGGCAAACTCAACTACAAAAACCAATCGAAGTTTGCTGATTAAATTTATTTTATGCATACTCATAGTCATGCCTTCGACCACATTTCTGTAAGGCATTGTTCTTCAAACAATTCATGCACATTTGCTTCACCATTTCATTATAGGCACAAATGATATTGGTATTAGAATTTGGCTTCTATCGTACCAAATGCATTTGCTACAAAGTTTCTAATATGTTTTCAACAAATCGATTTTGCACATTAAACTGCAATTAGAGAATTTCATTCAATGAAATCTCTCGAGTATTCTGAAACAACCCGCGCACCTATGTCTATTCTCCCACATTTTGTATTCATGCAACTACCAGCGCAGATGTAACGAGCCTCTTCAATAGATCCATTTTGTGCATGCCCATAACCATTTCATTAAGGAAGGCTATCAAATAGTTTACTTGGTGCACTTTATGTGTGCAAAGGTCACGAAATTTGACTTTACTCCTAGCCAATTACATTCGCTTGAAGATTTGAAAAGCTTTTCAACAAATTCATTTTGCGTGAATCCTGTAAGCAAAGGGCACGTGACTTTGCTTTAAATCTGCTCACCGAAATTGCTTCAATAGGTAAGGGAAGATAGTTGAGTCAATAGAACTTTCACTCAGCCTTCACTGAACACCCCATAATATCCTCCCACCCTCCCCACTAGTGTAAAGCGTGGAAAACTCTTTAAAATCAAATCGATAATACTTAAAAGAAATTCCATTATATTCCAAATAAAGTCATTATCTCTTCATTTCATTCATTCATAAAACAAGTCGATTACATACAACGACATAAAAGTCGGAAAGATATCTTCTTTAATAATCAGTCTAGATCTTACAAGTGTCGAAATACACATTTCAATAATAAATACAAAGGATGATACATATCTAGTTTACAAATTCGAGACTTAGGCAGTCAGTCGCCATAAGCTCATCAATATATACATCATGAATAATAAAGTATTTTAAAAGAAGAACCAGTCAATCGATCTTCTATCCATAATCAAATCTTCAAAGAAGACGAGAACAAGGATCAGGCACTTTTCCGCCCAACCTTGAAGCTTACGCTTCCCCGAAATTTCTTAGTCAATCAAGAAATACCCGACCCTGCACGAATTGCTTAGCAAAAAGCAGTCTACGAGCAAGATGGAATCAGGTGCATGCCTAGTACTACTAGTAATCCACAAGCATTTTCATTTTTCTAATTCAGTTAAGAAAGAAAGTTCGATACTAGGATATGGTAGAGAGCTCAAATAACCCATCTATTTCAATGGTACAAATAATTACTTGGCCAAGTAAAATGTCATGCATGACAATAAAAAGTAGTTTTGGAAAAAACAAAACTACACTCTCTATTTACCCATATTCTGTACCCATCCTAGAAGGTAACTTTTCCAAAAACATTGCATGTAGAATTATCTATCATTCTTGCATGGTTCAAACAGTCAATCACAATCTTTCAAAATCTTTCAAACATTTAACTGAAAATAGTAGTTAAAATGAAAACAGTTTATCAAACACCACTTTTCATTGTTCCAATTCGCATAAAGACATAAAATCAATATTTTAATTCAGTCATTTAAATAATCCATAAGTTTCAAAAATGAAGGTGTATCTCCAGTATGTCAAAAATACATATTAAAACATAAATTAAAAGAGCACACATCCAGTTGTTTCAAACTCTTATTTAATTTAAGTTATTTAAAATTCGTTCGGATAGTTTACAAAAAAATTGACTGAAACTCATGTTTAAGCATTTTGATTCAAGTTCATCCTATTTTCAATGTTTACATGACCATCATTTATCAAATTTATTCTAACTACTTTAAATTCTAAGTTTTGACAGTTTTCCTAGAAAGTGAAAATTTAAGATAAAATTTTGTTTTTGATGTTTTTCTATCAATAATTCCTTAAATTATGTCAAATGATTTAACTAATCAGCATATTTCATTTCTTTCAAAATGATCATTTCGATTCTAAGTTTAAATTGGTTTTCTAAATTTTCTATTCAATCTTTTTATGAACGATTTAAAACAAAGTTTATAATATTCTCAGCATAAATAAAATTAAACTTCAGTTTATGAGCTTTCTGATTTTCTGGAAAATTAAAACACAGTTTGATTTTTTTTTTTTTCATAGCACGAAGATTTATCTAATTGTTTTTCATTTAATCTACATCTAAATTTCTGTCTATAATTTTGGAAATTAACTCAATTTGTTTCTGTTTTCAGTTTTGGTAAAATGCAAATATTATTTCTAACAATCATTGTTTTCGTTTTGTTTCTCTATTTTCCTAATTTCTTTAACAATCAAGATTTTCTTAACTTTCTAACAATCATTTCCAGAAATTGGTTGAATTTAAAATTGAAAGATCTAATTTATAATTTCCAATTTACAAGTTCCTACCTGAGAAATTCATTTTCTGGAAGTGTTCTTCTGATATTTCTCTGTCTTTTAGTTTGATTTCCTCTGTTCTTTTCTTTTTTCTTTTTTTGCTCTGGCTTTCTGTTTCTCTTTGTATTTTTCTTTTATTTCTTTCTGTTGCTGTTGTTCCCTGCTGTGGTCGCACCTTGCTTTCTTTTCAAAATTCTTCCCTTTGGCTGCAGTGTGAGAGTATTAGCAGATGGTGGTTGGGGGTGGGAAATTAAATCCCTTTACAACTATTGACTGTGCAAGGGAGTGGAGCTCAAGCCGTGCCTTGTTTCCTTGCTACGTGGGAAGTCAACAGTTGCAGGAGGCGCGTAGGAGAGAGGGTGAGGGATGGCCTACACATGGAATGAATGGGGAGCTGCGTGGATCTCCCTTACGCCACCCTAGCTTGCTGCTATGGAAAAGGTCCACTCCTCACAGTGTGAGCTTCCTGTTGGCAGAGACTCCTTTCCAATTCGATTTTCCCTTAAAATCTCTCACAAATTTTAATGTATATCTTCAAATTAAAATAAGAACAATGTTTGCATTTCCTTTGTGTTTTTAATTCCAGATTTTCAATGATCTATATAATTTCTTTCTCATGCATTCATGCATTATCCAAATCCATAAATATCTCAATTTGATCTTCAGTTCCACTTTAAACTTTGAGTTCAAGATCTTTAAAGATATTTTTTTATTCTATTACTTTTGCTGAGTTCAATTTTGATTGCAAATTTCAATTTCGAAATTATTGAACAAAATCAATTTCCATTTCACTTTTTAATTAAATTTACAAAATGAATCTATTTCTAAATATAAAATTCATTTATTTTCACAATTTCATATTTAAATATCATTTAAAATTTAAAAATAACTTTATTAAACTAAATTTAATCAAACTCAAGTTTAAAACAATATTACTTTTAATTTTCAAAATTCAACTTCGTTTTTCCAATATAAGAATAAAATACTCAACAAACAAATCTATCTTATTTAATTACATTAAATTTCATAAATTTAACAAAATCATCTACGAAAACAGATTTTTACAATTTTTTAAGAAATCACACCAAAACCAAATTTTTCGATTTGTAGTATAATATACGCACAAGTCATATAAAATATCAATCTACGTGAGTGTGTGAGATCCCATCTATTCGCACATGTCAATCGGCTAAACAACTCTACCTGATTGTTGTTCTCGCCTTCAACCTCGTTCACCTGTTTCCTGTGTTCACTTGCACTCGATTTATCATCAGTAATGACAAACCCCGAAATAAACGTAAATACAATAATTTGCATTTCAATTTAAATTCAATTTCTTCTTCATTTCATTTTGAATTTCAATTAATCATTATTAAAATAATCATTAAATAATCTAATTCGACATAAATGGTAAAGTCTGTATTTAAATAGATAAGCGTAAATTTAATATGTGACATCCTTCCCCTCTTAGAAGAGACATCGTCTCGATGTCTTATTAGTCATTCAATAAGCATAACATCATCATAATTATTAAGAGAAAATATCTCAATCAATAACATAGTATCTCAGTAAGTAAAGCATAGTGTCCCAATCAAGCATAATGAAATAGTAACTAGCATCATAGTTCTCCATCATAAACATAAGCAAATAGTAGCATCCACGCTATCAAGTTCACAACAAGTGAATTAAAACTAGAGTATCAAGTATCTCCACCCAAAACAAATACTAATCTATTAAAGAAAATGAGGAAAATGACGGTCTATCGTCTCAGAATCCTCCCATGTAGCACTGTCCTCAGTATACTGGTCCCACTGGACCTTATACTGGGTACTATCTCTGTTACGTAGCTTAATGCTACACCTGTCTAGGATTCAGATGGGCTCCACTAGCACCACCCCTGGATCATGTACCTGTAATGAACGCCAATCAAGAATATGAGTCACATCACGATGATAAGGTTTCAACAAAGAAACATGGAAAACATTATGGAGTCGAGCAAGAGCAAGTGGTAACGCTAGTCTATAAGCAAATGGATTTATAACTTCTAGTACATCAAATGGTCCCACATATCTTGGTGCCACTTTGATGATTTCCCAAACGAGATAGAGCTCTTATGAGGCTTAACCCTCAAGAATGCTTTATCTCCTACAACAAACTACCTATAAGTCCTATTCCTATCAGCATAGCTCTTCTGTCTATCGGCTACTTCCTTCAACCTACCCTTGATCAACTTCATCTGCTCATCCATTTCCTTGAGTATATCTGGACCAATAATTACCATGTCTTCGATCCTGTCCCAACTGATGGGCGTACAACATTTCTGTCCATAGAGTGCTTCAAAAGGTGCCATACCCAATGAAGAATGGTATGAGTTGTTGTAGAAAAACTCAACCAATGGTAAATATTCTTCCCACTTTTACTGCTAATCCATGCAGTACATCCTCAACAAGTCTTCCATAACCTGATTGACCCTTTCAGTTTGGCCATCAGTTTGTGGGTGATATGCAAAACTAAAATTCAGTTCAGTTCCCAATGCCGCATTCAATGTAGTCCAGAACCTAGATGTCATCCTGGTATCTCTATCAGAGATAATGGTCTTTGGTACACCATGGAACCTAAATATCTCTTGCACAAATTTGCTTGCAAGAGTCAAAGATCCATCCTTCATATTCCCTAGTATGAAATGTGAAACCTTCATCAACTTATCAACAACTACTAGGATGGTATCATGCCTATTTATGCTCAATGGTAATCCCTAGATGAAATCCATACTAATTACTTGCCACTTATACTCAGGTATATCATGGGGATATAAAAGTCCTGCTGGATGCACATGCTCAGCCTTCACTCGTTGGCATTCCAAACATCTAGCTACGTACTCCATGACTTCTTTCTTAAGTTTAGGCCAAAAATACAAAGCCTTCAACTCTGCTACCATCTTTGTGACTCCTGGATGCCCTGAAAAAGGTGCATCATGAATTTCCTCAAGTATCAACTTCCTCAAATCTCCACCCTTAGGGATATACATCCTTCCCTGATATCTGACAATACCATCATTCTCCATCACATAACCATCAAACCTATGATCTGAAGGATCCGCCGCTAAGGCTTGTCTAACCCTGTCATAATGCTCATCACCTGGAAGATACTGCAACACTCGCTGTCTCAAATTTGACCTTGTGGTCACCATAATAGATAGATGCTTTCTTTTGCTAAGAGCATCAGCAACTCTGTTCTCCTTACCTTTGATATACTCGATACCAAAATCGTACTCACTCAGGAACTCAAGCCACCTCCTCTATCTCGCATTAAGGTTCAGCTGTGTGAAGATGTACTTAAGTCCCAAATGATCAGTCTTAAGTTCAAAAGGCTTCCCTAGGAGATAATGTCTCCACATCTACAATGCATGCATAGTTGTTGTAAGCTCAAGATCGTGTGGCACATAATTCATCTCATACTGCTTCAGTTTCCTAGACTCGTATACCACCACTTTACCTTCCTGCATTAGCACTACTCCTACACCTTCACCTGATATATCTGTAATCACAATGAAGTGACCATTAGGATCCGATATAGTCAACACTGGTGCTGATGTCAACTTCTGTTTAAGAATCTGAAATACTTCCTCACACTTCTCTATCCACTCATATCTCTTTCCCTTCTTCTGAAGAGAAGTAATAAGTGTTGCAATTTTGGAAAACCCTTCAACATACTTCCTATAGTAACCTGCAAGTCCCATGAAACTATGGACTTCTGTAACACTTCTCGGTGTTGGCCAATCTACTATTGCCTCTATCTTCATAGGATCAACTGAGATTCCCTCAGCAAATATCACATGCCCCAAATAGTGAACCTTCTTCTAAAAGAAAGTACACTTCGAAAACCTGCCAAAAAGCTTTCGATCTCTTAGCCATTGCAAAAAAATTCTCAAGTGCTCCTCGTGTTCCTCTTCTGTCTTAGAGTAGATCAGAATGTCATCAATAAATATGAGCACGAAATCATCCAAACAGTCTCTAAAGATACTGTTCATAAGGTTCATTCATTAGGCCAAAAGGTACCACGGTGAACTCGTAGTGTCCATACCGAGTTCTGAAAGCTGTCTTTGGAATGTCCTCATCCTTAATCCTCAACTGGTGGTGACCTAATCTAAGATCAATCTTAGAAAACATAGTGGCCCCTTTCATTTGTTCAAACAACTCATCTATCCTAGGTAGAGGATACCTGTTCTTGATGGTAACCTTATTAAGCATCCTGTAATCAATACACAGTCGCAAGGTTCCATCCTTCTTAACGAAGATTACTGGTGCACCCCATTGTGATACACTCGGCCTTATGAATCCCTGTTTTAGCATCTCTTGCAACTAAGCTTTCAATTTATACAACTCAGTAGTAGTCACTTTGTAAGGAGCTTTGGATTGTGGCTCCATTCTAGGTAATAGTTCAATTGAGAAGTCAAATTCTCTCTTCAGCGATAATTCTGTAAGTTCTTCTGGAAAGATATCCAAGAACTCTCTAAGAATTGGATAGTCCTCTAGAATTTGCTAGGCATTCTCTAAATCACTCACCAAAATAGCATAAATGGAACATCCTTTCCAAAGTTCCTTCTTAAGTTGCATAGCTGAGATGTGTCTCAACTCTAGAGGCTCTTGAGATCCTAGAATCTCTACTAGATGTCCAAAGTCATCCAAACAGCTCACCATCTTGTCCTCACAATTCACTATGGCTTTATGCTCAGTTAACCAATTGATCCCTAAGATCACATCATAAGAACCCAACGGTGCTACATAAAGGTTAACTTGAGTTTGGAAGTTAGGTAATTCTAAATCACTACATGATAAACATGTATCTACCCTCTTCTCTACTCGATTTCCATATTGAACCATCCATGATTGTGACATAAATCCAGGTCTAACAAGTAATCTATCAATTACTTTAGGGTCTATAAAACATTTTGAAGCTCCAGTATCTATCAAAATAGAAACAGATTGACCGAAAAGCTTACCCAACATCTGGATGGGTGTAGACTGAAAGTCGGCTTGATGATTGTCAACCGCTGCATGGATTTGATGTTGCGGTACTCACCGATCATTACCACCTTGTTGATTTCCCATACACTGAGTGCAATTGGAGGCATAATAATCTCCTCCACAAGTATAGCATCCACCTCATGGCCCTTGTTGACCACCTGTCCTATTCCTGATATTGGAGAAGTTGGTGTTATTATTGTTCACCTTTTTGTTCCCGCCAAAATTACCTTCTCCTCTATCCTGGGTATTATTCCCCCTCTTAAGATTCTTGATCTTCTGATTACTACTATTGCCCCTCTGGTTATTATTGTTATTGTTTTGGAACTTTTTGTTTCCAAAACCTGATTTTGCATTCACACTTTTCCTGTAATTCGCTACTTGTTACAACTTTTGTTCTTGTTTCATGGCCTTCTCAAAGACCTCATCCATTGTCAATGGATTGTGAATGTCTACATCAACCCCAATCTGTGGCCTCAACCCAAGAATAAATTTACGAATGCGAAACCATTCATCCATCTGGTACTGCGGTATGTACTTAAGGAGATTGGTGAACCTCTCCCGGTACTGGGTAACTGTAAGACCACCCTGTGCCAAATTCTGGAATTCTGTCATCTTCCTATCAAAGAATAATTGTGGTAGCCACCTTTTCCTAAACAAGTTCAAGAATGCTTCCCATGTAGTTCCACCTCGTAGTAACTTCTTCTCAGTCTTTTCGTTATCCCACCAAGTAGCAGCTTCTCCAGTAAGCTGGTATGCAACCCATATTGCCTTGGTTTCATTGGACATAATCCTGAGCTCGAAGTATTTCTCCATCTCAATGACCCAAGTTTCTGCTCCATCACCTATTGTTTTACCATCGAACTTGGGCGGTGCTACCCTTTTCAGATCTTTCGCTAATTCCCCTTCAATCCTTGCTTGAGGATTTGGTACTTCAACCCTTGCATTATCATTGTTAGGTTGTTCCTAATTTTGGGGAATCTCAACTCAAGGGTTTTGCCCTTCTCTGACACCTACAACTTCCTATTCCAAATTGTCCATTCTAGAACCCTGCTGATTTAAAAGCCCGAGAATCTGATCCAACCTATCAATCTCATTGCTCCCAACAACTTTACCTCTTGTACCCATTATGTCTCACAATTCCTGCATCAAGGAATGTTCATTTAGCGTAATGGACAAAGGACCCTAATGTTCAAATCTAGGGCTCTGATACCAAATGTAAAGAGCGAAAAACTCCTTAAAACCAAATCGATAATACTTAAAATAAATTCCATTATATTCCAAATAAAGTTGTTATCTCTTCATTTCATTCATTCATAAAACAAGTCGATTACATACAACGACATAAAAGTTGGAAAGATATCTTCTTTAATAATCAGTCTAGATCTTACAAGTGTCGAAATACACATTTCAATAATAAATAAAAAGGATGATACATATCTAATTTACAAATTCAAGACTTAGGCAGTCAGTCGCCATAAGCTCCTCAATATATACATCATGAATAATAAAGCATTTTAAAAGAATAATCAGTCAATCGATCTTCTATCCATAATCAAATCTTCAAAGAAGATGAGAACAAGGATTAGGCGCTTTTCCGCCCAACCTCAAAGCTTACGCTTCCCCAAAATTTCTTAGTCAATCAAGAAATACTCGACCCTGCACGAATTGCTTAGCAAAAAGCAGTCTACGAGCAAGATGGAATCTGGTGCATGCCTAGTACTACTAGTAATCCACAAGCATTTTCATTTTTCTAATTCAATTAAGAAAGAAGCAAGTTCGATACTAGGATATGGTAGAGAGCTCAAATAACTCATCTATTTCAATGGTACAAATAATTACTTGGCCAAGTAAAATGTCATGCACGACAATAAAAAGTAGTTTTGGAAAAAGCAAAACTACACTCTCTATTTACCCATATTCGGCACCCGTCTCGGAAGGTAACTTTCCCAAAAATATTGCATGCAGAATTATCTATCATTCTTGCATGGTTCAAACAGTCAATCACAATCTTTCGAAATCTTTCGAATATTTAACTGAAAATAGTAGTTAAAATGAAAACAGTTTATCAAACACCACTTTTCATTGTTCCAATTCGCATAAAGACATAAAATCAGTATTTTAATTCAGTCATTTAAATAATCCATGAGTTTCAAAAATGAAGGTGTATCTCCAGTATGTCAAAAATACATATTAAAATGTAAATTAAAAGAGCACACATTCAATTGTTTCAAACTCTTATTTAATTTAAGTTATTTAAAATTCATTCGGATAGTTTACAAAAAAATTGACTGAAAATCAAGTTTAAGCATTTTGATTCAAGTTCATCCTATTTTCAACGTTTACATGACCATCATTTATCAAATTTATTCTAACTACTTTAAATTTTGAGTTTTGACAGTTTTCCTAAAAAGTGAAAATTCAAGATAAAATTTTATTTTTGATGTTTTTCTGTCAATAATTCCTTAAATTCTGTCAAATGATTTAACTAATCAACATATTTCATTTCTTTCAAAATGATCATTTCGATTCTAAGTTTAAATTGGTTTTCTAAATTTTCTATTCAATATTTTTATGAACGATTTAAAACAAAGTTTATAATATTCTTAGCATAAATAAAATTAAACTTCTATTTATGAGCTTTTTGGTTTTCTGGAAAATTAAAACACAGTTTGATTTTTTTTTTTTTCATAGCACAAAGATTTATCTAATTGTTTTTTTTTTTTTCATTTAATCTACATCTAAATTTCTGTCTATAATTTTGGAAATTAACTCAATTTGTTTCTGTTTTCAATTTTGGTAAAATGCAAATATTATTTCTGACAATCATTGTTTTCATTTTGTTTCTCTATTTTCCTAATTTCTTTAACAATCAAGATTTTCTTAACTTTCTAACAATCATTTCCAGAAATTGGTTGAATTTAAAATTGAAAGATCTAATTTATAATTTCCAATTTACAAGTTCCTACCTGAGAAATTCATTTTCTAGAAGTGTTCTTCTGATATTTCTGTCTTTTAGTTTGATTTCCTCTGTTCTCTTCTTTTTTCTTTTTTTGCTCTGCCTTTCTGTTTCTCTTTGTATTTTTCTTTTATTTCTTTTTGTTGTTGTTGTTCCCTACTGTGGCCACACCTTGCTTTCTTTTCAAAATTCTTCCCTTTGGTTGCGGTGTGAGAGTATTAGCAGATGGTGGTTGGGGGTGGGAAATCAAATCCCTTTACAACTGTTGACTGCGCAAGGGAGTGGAGCTCAAGCCGCTCCTTGTTTCCTTGCTACGTGGGAAGTCAACAGCTGCAGGAGGCGCGTAGGAGAGAGGGTGAGGGATGGCCTATGCATGGAATGAATGGGGAGCTGTGTGGATCTCCCTTAGGCCACCCTAGCTTGCTGCTGTGGAAAAGATCCACTCCTCATAGTGTGAGCTTCCTGTTGGCAGAGACTCCTTTCCAATTCGAATTTCCCTTAAAATCTCTCACAAATTTTAATGTATATCTTCAAATTAAAATAAGAACAATGTATGCATTTCCTGTGTGTTTTTAATTCCGGATTTTCAATGATCTATATAATTTCTTTCTCATGCATTCATGCATAATCCAGATCCATAAATCTCTCAATTTGATCTTCAGTTCCAATTTAAACTCTGAGTTCAAGATCTTTAAAGATATTTTTTTATTCTATTACTTTTGCTGAGTTCAATTTTGATTGCAAATTTCAATTTCGAAATTATTGAACAAAATCAATTTCCATTTCACTTTTTAATTAAATTTACAAAATGAATCTATTTCTAAATATAAAATTCATTTATTTTCACAATTTCATATTTAAATATCATTTAAAATTTAAAAATAACTTTATTAAACTAAATTTAATCAAACTCAAGTTTAAAACAATATTACTTTTAATTTTCAAAATTCAACTTCGTTTTTCCAATATAAGAATAAAATACTCAACAAACAAATCTATCTTATTTAAATTACATTAAATTTCATAAATTTAACAAAATCATCTACGAAAACACATTTTTACAATATTTTAATAAATCACACCAAAACCAAATTTTTTGATTTGCAGTATAGTATGCGCACAAGACATATAAAATATCAATCTACGTGAGTGTGTGAGATCCCATCTATTCGCACACGTCAATTGGCTAAACAACTCTACCTAATCGTTGTTCTCGCCTTCAACCTCGTTCACCTGTTTCCTGTGTTCACTTGCACTCGATTTATCATCAGTAATGACAAACCCCGAAATAAACGTAAATACAATAATTTGCATTTCAATTTCAATTCGATTTCTTCTTCATTTCATTTCGAATTTCAATTAATCATTATTAAAATAATCATTAAATAATCTAATTCAACATAAATGGTAAAGTCTGCATTTAAATAGATAAGTGTAAATTTCATACGTGACTTCTCCTCGTCGCCGGTTGTTCGAGAACAAGGTACCTGCAACATGCACCACCTCCTAACCGATGGAGAGAAACTGGAAGCTCGTCGAAGAGAGCTGTGGAAGGTCGTCAAGGATGGAAGTAGCTATAAGTAGATTTCTTGTTTGGCTGGCTCTTGGCCTCCCTCCCCACACCCCTAATTGATTGTTTTACTAGAAGTAGCTTGATAGAGTATCAGTCCAAGTGGTTAGACTACCTATTCTAGTTGGGAGGGAGTTCAAGAAAGTCTCCATCCTAGAGCCGTGTAACCCTAGACCTACCTTATGTGCTCTGCCAACACAATGCCGACTATGGGAGAATCAATCCTATTCAGAATATCATGATTTCTCTATGAAACCTGTGATAGCCATTCCATTACAATATTTTCACCCTCCCAGATGCAACCAACTAACTTATTTGAGTTATGGTGCTAGCTTAAAATATCGAGGTGGAACGGACGACCGTCTTTGAGAGTGACTTCCTTTTGCTTGAGTCCTTCATGATGCCTGACGACACCAATGGTTTTGGTGTCTCCTTTATATTCTATGATGATCTCTTTATACTTTCGCCTTCTTCCTTAATTTCACAATTTCTTCATTCAACTGGCTCTTATTTAATCTGAGGCGACTGATTGCGACTCTAATATGTTTGGCGATGATGTCTTCCTTAATATCAAAGATTCCTTATTGACTGGAAATAGACTTCTTAAACTCACACGGCTTCTATATAATGATCGCTGGGAGAATAAGATGTACCAGCCTTTCATAATTTCCTAAATCGAGATTACTTTAAATCCTACCCTCTGACATATACAGCGATCATTTGAAAGAACCTAATGGCAACCTAAAAAGAAAGGCTAGTTATGTTAGCAGGAACTTTAGAGCCTATGGAGGTGGAGGATGGAGCACCCCCTGGATGGATTGACTTAACGCCCTAGCTACTATAATGGAGTGGCTATCACAGGTTTCATAGAGAAATCATGATATTTTGAATAGGATTGATTCTCCCATAGTTGGCATTGTGTTGGCAGAGCACATAAGCATGGAATAATCAACTCACTGCAACTGACTTATTTGAGTTATGGTGCTAGCTTAAAATATCATGGTGGAATGGATGGCCGTATATGAGAGCGACTTCCTTTTGCTTGACGACACTCATATACGGCCATCCATTCCACCATGATATTTTAAGCTAGCACCATAACTCAAATAAGTCAGTTGGTTGCATCTGGGAGGGAAAAAATATTGTAATGGAGTGGCTATCACAAGTTGCATAGAGAAATCATGATATTCTAAATAAGATTGATTCTCCCATAGTCGGCATTATGTTGGCAGAGCACATAAGCATGGAATAATCAACTAACTACAACTGACTCAATTGGAGGGAGTAGGGGCAGCATTCATTTCTTGATCAAGGGGCAAGAGCGGTAGATCGAGCCCTCTGTATATATATGGCAATACCGGCCGAACGAACAACACTCGAGTAACGAACAGAGAATATATAAATCCCCATCCATTTATGCGTGCGCCAGATAGTCATTACTATAAAGATAGGGGCCCTCAACCAGATAATCTATGGGGTCAATCGAGTAAGGCCCCCCGACCGACAGTTCTATCTCGTATCTTGCCCATCCACCTGTCCTTCGCTAAATTCTGACCTGCCAGCCGACACCGGCGGGTGGGTCGAGTGGGGGGGGATCAGCCGTTCCGACAATTTACTTTGTGCATCTCCAGGGCAGTCGCGACAACAACATTTGGCATGGGTAGAGAGGATTTTGCAAAGGTTGTGGGAATTCGGCTTTACTTCACCCGATGGTATTCACTTGAAAGTCCCTAAAATCTTTACAACCGATCTATTTTGTGCAGCCACTGCAATCATGATTCCATGAGATAAGCTTTTGAGGAACCCTGTAAAATAGTTTGAAGCCCTTGTCTATGTATTCACACTTTAGCCTTATGGCTGTCTGGAGCGGGTTCAGAACTAGATATCACTTTGGGCTCTTGTTCACAATGGTGGGATCGGGAGCAGGTTTAGTGCGGAAACCTTTTGAATAGTCCCAACACTCTTATTAACTTTCCCTTCAATACGTGTGTGGGGTCTAAGTCAGAACAAATCCGATACCTATACATTTGAACATTGTTTATGTGTCCCATTCAAGTTTCTCCCCGGGTCCGAGTAGCTGTGCGGGAGTGGAGCGGGAGCATCTGATGGACAAAGATTTTTCTCCCCCTTGTGCATGCGGGAGCGAGACAGGGACAGGTACCAAGCAGAGTCGGAGCAAGAATTGGTCGGGAGCCGAACCAAGTTGGAATGTGAATATTTTTACTTGTAATGTCCAAATCAATATTCATCTCGGTTCCGAGTCCGATAAACAAAAAAAATAAAAATTGTTTATTTAATTTTTATTATTATTTTTTATTTTTATGATTTTTTTTAATCTTTAAAATTTGAACTTAAATATTTTTACATTTGACTTTAAACCAT